>SNQJ01S0015480.1:174335-202681 GCA_010110895.2 Picea sitchensis | reverse complement strand
CTTGCAGAAGAAGATAAGTGTATTACCTTGTTATGTTCTTTATCAGACTCATGGGATAATCTTGTTGTAGCAATTGGTAGTACCACTCAATATGCATTGAAGAATGAGGATGTAGTTGCATCCTTTTTATCGGAAGAGATGAGGCAGAAAATCATGGATATTCATAGCGCAAATGATTTATTTCTAAGAGGTAATCCCCAAGATAGGAATAAAATAAGTCTTTTTTGGGGGGGAAGATCTAAATCTAGAGGTAGATCTAAATCTCCTGGAAAACCTTTGAGGAAATGCTAGAAGTGTGGTAAAGTTGGGAATTATAAGAAAGATTGCAGGTCTAAGAACATTGATAAAGAAAAGGGATCTGATGATGCCTCTTCCATAGAGGCAAAAAACCACCATAGAAGGAGTTGATGTTTACCCAAGATCTACAAGTACACATGTAGATTGTAGTGTATGGTTGATCGACTCAGGTGTATCATTTCATATGAATCCTCATAGGTAGTGGTTCTGTGAATATGAAAAGTACAATGGTGGCGATGTCTTCCTAAGAGATGACTTGATGGAAAAAACCATGGGACATGGAAGGGTTAAGTTGTTGAAAGATGGAAGGATTAGAACTCTCCTTGGGGTTCTTCACATTCCAAATATATCCATGAGCCTAATATTTGTAAGTAAGTTGGATGATGCAGGTGTGGATACTTTATTAGGAAAGGGCACTTGCAAGATGGTACAAGGAGCAATGGTGTTGATGAGGGGAGTTCGATGTGGAACTATGTACAAGTTGTTAGGAAGTACTTATACTGATGGGTGTAATAGTCCTATTGTCCATGAGCAGAGAAATAAATAAGACATGATCCATACTATCCCTTGAAAGAAGACTGTGGTGTGGCATCAAAGACTAGGACATTTTGGAGAAAAGGGCCTTCAAACACTACTTAGTAAATGTATGGTTGAAGGTATGTCTAATTGCATCTTGGATTTTGATTTCTATGAACATTGCATTTATCGTAAACAAATTCAAGTAAGATTCCCATTTGGTGCTACAAGAGAAAAGTGGATCTTAGAGTTGATACACAATGATGTGCTTGGACCTGTGCATGTTCCATCACTGGGTAAATTTGTGTATTATGTGTCATTCATAGATGACTTCTCAAGGAACACATGGATTTATTTTCTTAGGAATAAATACAAGGTAGTTGAAAATTTTTAATAGTTTAAGGCTTTGGTAGAAAATTAGAAAGAGAAGAAAATAAAGGTATTGAAGACATAATGGTGGAGAATTCTGCAGGAATGAATTCAAAGAGTTCTATAAAAAGTATAGTATAGAAAGGCAAAATACTATTGCATACACACCTCAAAAAAATGGGTTTGCAAAAAGGATGAACAAAGAATTGATGGAAAAATCAAGGAGCATGCTCGGTGGTGTTGGGTTAGGACAAGAATTATGGGTAATACATGTTACCTAGTAAATAGATATCCCTCGTCAGTGTTGGTGGAAAAAAATCCACATGAGGTATGGACTGGTAAGAAACCCTCTCTTGAACATCTCAGAGTGTTTGGTTTTGATGCTTATGTATATGTTCCAAAGGAAAATAGGAGTAAGCTCGAAAATAAAGCTTAAAATTTTATCTTTATTAGTTATAAATATGGTATGAAAGGTTATAAGCTTTGGAACCTAGAAACCAAGAAGACTGTTTACAATCACGATGTTTTTTTTAGAGAGGTTAAAGATGTTCCCAAATAGGAATTCCTACCAAGAGAAGAAGAACTTGAGAAAATAGAGTTTGAGTTGGATGATCCAAAATATGAATCTATAGAAGAAGACGAAGTAGAACAAGAAGAAAATCATACCCCAATATTGAGGAGATTAGTGAGGGAAAGAAGGTAATCATAGAGGTATATTCCACCTAATTTTCATGCTAATTTTGTTTTATCTATTACGGATGATGATCCCACAACTATCAGGGAAGTAGTGAATTCAGAGGATAGTAAACTCTAGAAGGCCATGGTTGAAGAGATGGATTCCTTGGATAAGAATGGGGCATTGGATCTAGTAGTGTTTCCGGTTGGAAGAAAATATGTTGGTAGCAAATGGTTGTTTAAGAATTTGAATGTAGAAGGAAACGTGGAGAAATACCAAGCTCAGTTAGTAGAAAAAGATTATTCCTAGGTAGAGGGAATTGACTTCGGTGAAATTTTTTCTCTTGTTGCGAAGTTAACTTCTATTAGATTTATTTTATCTATCGTTGTTGCTTTTTATTTTGATGTAGAACATATGGATGTGAAGACAACATTCCTACATGGGGATATGGAAGAAGAAATCTACATGAAGCAGCCAAAAGACTTTGTTGTGAAGGGAAATAAAGAGTTTGTTTGTAAGCTAAAGAAGTGACTATATGGTCTGAAGCAATCACCTAGGATGTGGTACCCAAAGTTTGACACATACATCATGGAACTGGGATTTGTGAGAAGTAGGGTTGATCATTGTGTATATTCCAAGAAGGCTAGTAATCACTTCATGTATGTAGTGTTGCATGTCGATGGCATGTTGCCGGTAGGAAATAAAATGGATGTTATCGAGGAGGTGAAATCACAACCATCCTCCAAATTTGACATGAAAGATCTTGGTGTTGCTAACTTCATTATGGGAATGGAGATTAAAAGAGATCGTGTAAATAGGAAAATTTGGTTGAATCAAAGAAAATATATTGAGACGATAATATAGAGATTTAATATGTAGGAAAGTAACCCAGTCAAGGTCCCTATTCTTGTAGGTGTAATTTTATCTGTAGTACAATGTCCCAAGACATGGGAAGAGGAAGAAGACATGTCACAGGTTTTGTATGCTAGTGTGGTAATTGGAAGTTTGATGTATGCAATGGTTTGTACTAGACCGTACATTGCACATGCAATGGCATTTTTGAGCAGGTATATGTCAAAACCAGGGAAAGAGCATTGGACCATAGTAAAGAGGGTTTTCAGGTATTGGTTTGACACTACTAGTTATGGATTGTGCTACCAAGGAAGACCAGGATTGGATAGACTGTTGGACATACATGGGTTTGTTTATGTAGACTGAGATGAAGATATGTAAAAGTGAGGGTTTTTTACAAAGTAACTAACTAACAAAAATTGGCATACTAACTATTATTCAACAACACCTTGATCAACTAGACTGGCTAGAGCATATTACAATAGTAATTAATGACTACATGCTAATTCTCTCCTACTGGTTAATGAAGGAAGGTGGATGTCCTTCCTGGTGGCCCAATTCCTCCCTATGTAGATCTGGAAGTGTCCATGCTTCTGCTAACAAGTGAGGAAACGTGTGTTGCACTATCTCGGTAGCCATCCATTTGGCATAAGCTAGATTTTGACCCGCTTTACTAACTAGATACAAAACATGATGTCGATGACATGTTGTCCTAGTGTGTACATCCAAAATTTTATCTTCAAGTAGAGGAGGCTAAAAATGTAGGATATTTTTTACTAGATGTTGAACTGTGATTGCATCTTCAATAATGGGAGGCTTGAATAGCTTCAATTTGTTGACATTGAGCACATCATGTATGCCCAGTTGTGTGGGAAAGTCTAAATGATACACATTCTCACCAATGCATTATAACACTGTGTATGGGTCATACCGTAAAGGATGTAGCTTATAATGGAACCATTTAAAGTGTTTCTTATTCGATAGGAGCCACACTCGATCTCTTGATTGAAAGGGCAAGGTAGTGCGATGTTTATCATGGCACTGTTTGGAACGGTCTTTTGCTACTTTCAAGGTAGTTGCAACCTGAGTGTGTCGTTGTGATAAACTATGAATAAAATGGTGTGTTTCATGTTGTTCTTGTTGTTGATGTATCCAGCCTGAAGGCGCCAAAGTGAGGGGCATCTATGAGGGTGCAAGGGGCTGGAACCCAAGACAAACTTTGAATGGCGAGAAGTGAGGGGTTGGAACCCTGTGGAAGAGTGTGTGTCTAAATTGTAGCTATGTTGTATGATATGGAGGTATAAATCCCACTGCTTATTTCTCACAAAATAGATGCGACCAACATATGATTTACAACCTTTGTTTTCTCGTCGGTCTGGGGGTGAAATCCAATGGAGAAACGAAGATGACAACCTAGCAATGCCTAGAGAGTGTGCCAAAATGTGTTAAGGAAGCAAGGGTCCCTATCAGAAATGATGCTACTGGGAAATCCAATGTGTGGCCAAATATGCCAGAAGAAAAGATCAGTAGTTTGAGCAGCAGAAGTAGTTTTATGGCAAGGGAGAAAGAGCGTCATCTTTGAAAAATGATAGACAATTACCAAAATGGCATCGTTCTTTCACAGTATGGTAGGAATGCCACTCAAAAGGTCCATGGAAATATATTCCCATGGATGAGATGGAATTGGTAAAGGTTGATACATACCATGCTTGTGACTAGAAGGCTTACTTTGGGAATAGAGCGAGCATGTGAGAATGAATTTCTCCACATGTCTGGACAGCGCTGGCCAATAGAAGTAGCGTTGGAGGTATAGAATTGTCTTGGTTGTACCAAAATGCCCCTCGCATGAAGATGAATTTTCCTCCCTTATGAGAATTAGGCGATCCTCGGATCGTGGCACACACAATTGGTTTAATTGGTAGAGACATCCATCTAGGATGGTATAATCAAGAAAGTGTGTTTTATTGATGATTGTCGGTTGTTGTAGTGTTGCCCAAATTTATTTGAAGCAAGGATCTATTTCATACATTCCCTTCTAGTCATCATGTGTTTCACAATGCACCTCTAAGATATGCATGACCTGCACAGGTGGTCTACTTAGCAAGTCCGCCATCTTGTTAGTGACCCCTTTCTTGTACTTAATGACAAGATGGAATTGTTGTATCTAGGTTGTCCACTTCATATGTCTCTATTCTTTCATTTTACTCCATGATTTTATGAAGATGTGGGGGTGGTGATCTGTATGTAGAATGGTTTATTTCCCCATAATATAATGGTGCCACTACTTGAAAGCGTGCATCAAGCTGTAGAATTATTTATCAGAGGTAGTGTAATTGACTTTGGATTTTGAAAGGGTCTCTGAATGGTACTCCATCGAGTGACCTCCCTATTTAAGTACATCCCCAATAATGAACTGAGATGCGTTCATCTCAATTTCGAAGGGCGGTTCCAAATCTAGCAAATGAAGGACATGAGTAGAGCACAATGTTGTCTTTAGCTTCTCAAAATGGCACTGAGCCTTTGCATTCCATAAGAGTTTTCCTTGATTAGATAATTGATGCAAAGGACGAGCCAACTGCAATATATGGGATACAAACTTCCTGTAGAAATTAATGTCACCCATAAAACTTTTCAACATATGAGCATTGGAGGGTGCTGGCCATTTAGCTAATGCTTGTACTCGAGAGGTTTTTGGGCACACTTTTGTTCTGTCTAAAATAAATCCTAAATATTGGACTTACGTTTGTCCAAAGTAGGACTTATTTTCCTTCACCTGAAACTTATGTGTCTGTAGTAACTCAAGCACGTTGCAGACATGTTGAAGAAGTTCTTCTCGGGACCTACTAAAAACTAATATATCGTCAAGATAAATCACTACAAACTTACCCAAGTGAGGCTGGAAGATGTCATTGATTAACCTCATGAATGTTGTTGGTGCATTGGTCGGTCTGAATGGCATGACCAACAACTCATAAAGACCAAACTTGGTCTTGAACGTTGTTTTCCATATGTATGTTGTCTGCATGCGCACTTGATGATATTTGGTTCTCAAATCCATATTAGTGAAAAAGGAAGCCCCTCGTAAATAGTCCAGCGAATCCTCAATCTATGGTAAGGGATATCATTTTTTAATGGTGGCTTTGTTAAGGGAACGGTAATTTGTAACTAGATACTATCAGTGAGTCTGTTCTGGGAGGTGGGACTTGTACAACTAACGATTGAAAAGTCTTATATAACGAAGGATTAAAGTTTGGAGCGAACTCCTCATCTTCAAGATCCTCAACGCTTACCTCCTCTGGTTCTAAAGCGTTAACTTTTGGAGGGTCAATGTCTATGATCTCAGTCTGACCGATTGATATAAAGTGTCGGACGAATCGAGTCGACGCCTTTGTGGAGGCAAGGGAGAATTATTTATAACCTATTCCTTGGGTGGAATT
Organism: Picea sitchensis; assembly: GCA_010110895.2. Lineage (NCBI taxonomy): Eukaryota > Viridiplantae > Streptophyta > Pinopsida > Pinales > Pinaceae > Picea > Picea sitchensis. The sequence goes on along the minus strand of SNQJ01S0015480.1, from coordinate 196,534 downwards.
CCTTAAATTCTCCTCGATATCTGGGGTGGTTGATCAACAACTTTGAGTGATCATGTCTCAGTGAAAATATACTCGCCTTCCTAAAGTTGAACTATGTTCACCAATCACACCACTACAAAGCCCTTAAATACAAGACAAACAAAAACAACTTTGTTAAGATTATGACTCGAGTGGATTAAGTATTTGGATTGGAATAACAACAAAGTGGGCTCAAGCCCTTCCGAATGGAGGCATGGGTTGATTAAGTCCCTTGGGCCAACAAATGAAGGTCTGAGAAGTTGGTATCCTAATCTCCAAAGATCGGCCTTATCTGGTGCAATTGTCCGCGCTTTGCAAGGCACCCTTTAACAATACTAAAATGTGTGATGCAAAATATTCCTCAGGTACTACAACAAACCCCCGTAGTCACCTGTTGATATACCTAGGAGAAGAAACTATGGTTACTAGTTCGCATTCGACGCCCAAGGGGTACAGTTGACAGTTGGGATCGAACTTGTGGTAAAGGTAGCAAATCTCAAATCCTTGAAAGCACCGCTTCTCATGGAGGTATGGGTACGATCGAAACCCCCAATACACAATCTCTCTGCTACGATCGGTCTAACTCTGAAGGGGAATCTCCTCGGTTTCTCCTACATGACCTCGTGTTTAACTCCTATGTTACAGGAGCTTCCAGACTAAACCTATATGACAAATGGATTATTCGCTCCCTATCTCAAACACCTATGTTGGTTTAGTGGCCTTGGATAAATTTACTCTCCAACCTACACCAAGGCCCTCACCTAAACTTGTTCGTTCACCCTAAAATAAATGAAAGTTTCTAATATAATTTAGTTAAGAGTTCATTTTAATGGGTTGTTCTTTACTCAGAAAGGGTATGGATGCAACTTTTGTGATGTTCTGACTGACTCCAAAAGTAATGAAAAATAAGAATATAGTGTAGTTTCTTGAAATGAAAAATGGATGTAACTACACTTACAAAGAAAACTCTTTTTCTTTTCAATGAAAGAAAAATATTTTGAATGTAAGATTTGAGACACCTTGAAATGCAAACTTCAATCTTCTTTTCAAAATCCCAATGCAAACAAGAATGAAAAACTTGCACAACTAGATTCTTTTATTTTTCCAATGAAAGTCTATCACTACCAAAGTGCTATGGAAGTGTAACTACATGAATGATAAATAACTAAATCTTTTCTTGTAATGATGAGAGGCAAGGATTCAAGAAAGGAGATGTAAGCAAACAAGCGTATTTTGTTTCTTTTTCATTTTTTCAAGAGAAATGGAAAGAAAATAAATGCAAATTTTGTTTTTCTTTTTTAAACAAAGGAAAGTAGGTATAACAAGAGAAACAAACATCCTAAGGCCATTGAAATCTCAGTGAAACTAGGAGCACCCCCAGATAAACAAGACTGAACCTTCAAACACCTAAGAACCTTATAATAAAAAATGACAATCATAAAGGTTTTTTTTTCTTTTCTATAAAATAACTTTTTTCAGAACAGAGCAAAGCGAAAAAGGGACTCAGGACACTCAAGGGAAATGACAAAACCAAACACCAAATCCATAAGCAAAAGATAAAAAAAAAATTTAACTCTACTTTAACACAGGTCTGGGACTGTGTGCAGTGTAACTTGCAGATATTTGCGGGTTGAATAAGAGAAACTCACGGATGTACGCGGGATGTAAAGAAGAAACTCGTGGATGGCTTGGGAATTTCATAAAATTAAAAAGCCACTCCAGAGAAGAGGGCTTCCATAACTTGAAAACAACTCCTAAGAAGCTAAATCTCTATGAAAAACCGAGAAAATACAAAAAACACAACAAGGCAAGAAACAAGCAAGGGACCCAAAACAAATTGACCCAAACTAGGAGCTTCCCCAGTATGGTCGTCAATTTTGTTGACGAGATATTTCCCCCATGAATTTGGGTCAAGTCACAACAGATCGAGACCAGATTCAGAAGACTAAAATCTTCCCTCACAAACAAATGTGCAAACAGAAAAATAACTACTTTTCGCTAGGAGAGAGTAGGGAAAGAAAGAAGGATAAAGTTTGCACCTTAAATCCTTCGTTCGATGTCGATCCCCACTCCTACTTTTCGAATCTCTCTTAACCTTTACCGGAACAAGCCTGCAAAATGAAATCAAGACAAATGTTGCAACGAGGTAGTTATGTAATCAAGTAACATATATATCATGTGTTATATCCAAAGAAAGTATGAAAAGTGATAACATACAATATTTTAATGAAAATAAAATTGGAGGGAAAGAGAACTCTTTTATTAACACCAAATATCAAAGTTAGTTATAACTTGACTCGCTTCTGGCACTCCTTCGGAGCCAACTTCCTAGGTTCCTCCACAGATCCTTCAAGCATCTACTCAATGATCAGGCTCTTCCTGTTGGGTATGTTATATTATTTGCGTGACTAGCACTAGTATTTGCTACATTAAGTTGGGCGCGTAGGGGGGTTGCAAAGGGGAAATAACCACGAGAATATTTTTTTCCTCAGGAAACGTGTCGTATTTCACCTCGTTTTTTGTGTCACCTCGATTTTCATGTCCATTGTTGGGTGGTTTTTCGGCACATGGTTTTTGCCGATGGTTTTCTATTTTCGGTTAAGGAATTAGGGTTGTTTACTAATCTAGGTCATTGGGTTAGGGTTTTGGATGCCTCTAGATCATATATGTATATTGTATTGTAAACAATGTATCACTATGAATGATTATAGAATATGCTAGTTTTCCCGATTTGGATTTCACTCTGTGTAATGTGTGTATTTTCCATTGTATATTTTATGTTCTTTTATTGAAAATTTGTTTGCAGTAAAATATTGTACAAGGTTAAGATCTACATTTGGTATCAGAGATTTGTTGGCTTTAGGTGGACGCCTTTGTGGTCAAGATTTTGGTTCAGGACTGTGATAAGTCTTGTTACAGTGGGAGATCTGCGGTGTTGATTCTTCAAGTGGAAATAAATGGCGAGCAGTTCGAAAATGGAGATCTAGAAGTTTAATGGGCAAAGTTTTGAGTTGTGGAAGCTCAAGATGGAAGATCTATTGGTGGGTAGAGATCAATGGATCGTGATGGATCTAGGTACTACACCTACAGGAACTTACACAGATGACTGAAAAAATTTGGATCGAAAGGAGAAGAGCACAATCCGATTGTGTCTCTCAAATTCAGTATTAATAAATGTTTCCAAGGAAGCTACAACCAAGTATTTATGGGATAAGTTGGGGAAGTTGTATCATTCTAAGTCCCTAGTAAATAAACTATTCCTGATAAAGAATTTGTATAAACTGAGGATGAGAGATGCAGACTCAGTGGCAAAGCATTTGAATGGCTTCAATAATGTGGTAAGTCAATTAGTATCTGTTGAGATTAAAATTTCATATGAAGATAAGTGTATCAGTTGATTGTGCTCTTCACCAGACTCATGGGATAGTTTGGTTGTGGCCATGTAGTAATACAACTTCCTTGAAGTTTGGTGAAGTGGTCTCATCCTTGTTGTCAGAGGAGATGAGACGAAAGAACATGGAAGGACAGAGCACATATGCATTATTTGCAAGAGGAAGATCCCAAGAAAGAAATAGATCTAAGTCCTCAAGTGGGAGATCTAAGTCTAAGGGTAAATCTAAATCTCCGATAAATTTTTTAAAGGTATTGTGGAGATGTGGAAAAGAAGGGCACTACAAGAAGTATTATAGATCCAAAATTGAGAAAAAGAAGGAATCTGAAGAAGCTCCTTCTACAGAAGAAAAGACCTCCAAGTAATAAGGAGGGGATGTGTACTTGGCTTCTTCAAGCACACATGCAGATCATGAGGCATGGTTGGTTGACTCATGTGCATAATTTCATATGACTCCCCACAGAGTCATTGTATGAATATGAAAGGTATGATGGAGGTAATGTTTTCCTAGGTGATGACTCGACAACCAAAAGCATAGGACGAGGAAAATTCAAGTTGAGACTCATAGATGGAAGGATTAGAACACTACCTAGTGTTCTGCACATCCCAGTTTTGGCCAGAAATTTGATTTATGTAAGGAAAATGGACGATGCAAGGGTAAAAACAATATTTGAAAAGGAGCAATGGTGTTGCTGAAGGGAGTTCGGTTTGGAACTCTGTATAAGTTACAAGAAATCACTATTAGTGATGAGTGTAATATTTCCATTGTTCCTAATATTGTAGTTGAAGAAGAAAGAAATCCTGCAGTCTCTAGAGAAAAGGTTATGTTGTCGCATCAAATACTGGGGCACATCAGAGAGAAGGGTCTTTGACTACTACATGGTAAAGCTATGGTTGAAGGTATGTCTAACTACTCTCTATATTTTGATTTTTGTGAACATTATGTATATGGGAAGCATAATCGGGTAAGATTCCCCTCTAGTGCAACGAGGGCAGAAGGAATTTTACAGCTAGTTCACAGTGATGTGTTTAGACCTGTGTCAGTTCCATCATTGGAAAAATCTGTGTACTATGTCTCATTTATAGATGAATTCTCGAAGAATACTTGGATATATTTCCTCGGGAATAAATATGAAGTCTTTGACATGTTTAAAGAGTTTAAGGCTCTTGTTGAGAATCAAACAAGGCCTAAAAATTCAAAGTTCTCAAATGATCAATAAAATGACATGATGGTGAAGTGCTCATCGCAAGATTTTTGGCTATGCAAACTGATCGAAAAACGGACGTCATATGAGAAAGTTATGAAAGTTGGAAAATGTGTTCTTCTCCAGTAAAAAATCAAATTGGTCAAAGGATGACATGACAATATTATAGTACATATTGCAGTGAATGGTGACTGGGAAGGTGATTGTGTTAATGTGATGTGGCAATGTTAATTTTATTATCAATTTAATATTTTATGTCATAAAAGGTGCTAACTCAAAGTTTCATGCCACATTATATTAAATGGTTTTTAAACCATATGAGTGGCACCAATTAAAATTTTTAATGCCACGTTAATATATAGGGGCTGACCATATATTATACAGTTAATAAAATCACTCCATATGCATATATGTTACCACATAACAAGGCGCTAATATTTAAAACATGATATCATACCATATATTACCCTAAAAACGTGAGACTGGAATCATTCCAAAAGTGGGTTGTAAATACATTTTTATTATCTATTAAAAAGTGGATTGAAGACTATATGTTCTAAATATGCCACGCAAGGGGTAATATGGTTATATAAACCATAATTTATGTGGTTTATTAAATGCGCACACATATTGTGGGTCGAGAACCTTGTAATATGGTTTTATTTAAAACCATATTGCATATTTTATGGAATATCAAGGATAATTCAACCCATATTTGATGCAGATTTCATGCCACAAGTTAGGTCTTGCTGGGATTTCATCCCACGACCTGTAATTTTTAAACCAAAATTTTTCCCACTATAGCAGGAGGTCGAATTTATGTAGAGAATAGTAGAAAAATTCATTTTATGCAGGAAAAACCAATAAACCAAGCTATTGAGGAGGGGAATTTTCGAGGCCGATTTTGGGAGCTACGCTCAATCATTTTTAGTGTCGTCAGTTGTGTTGAATTCTTGAGGTCAAGTAGAACACATCAAACCAATTTGTAATCCTTTTGATGTATTTTTTATGTACTTTTGAAGCATTGAAGATAAATAGCAAAGTCTCCTCCATTAAGACAAATGCCCAGAGACGTAGGCAACCTTGTTGAACTCCATTAACAACCTTGTTGTTATGGTTTTCTATTCTTTATGCTTACTTTATGATATGCATTATTTATGATGGTTGCAATATTATTTCATTAATATCTTCGTCTTTTCTTAATTCCTAAGTGGTAATTGAACACATGCTTAAAACTCAACCAAGTCTTTAAAAGATCATTTTTGGATCAAGTGGTATCAGAGAAGGTTGACAGTTTGTTTTCCGAGTTTGCATGATTACCAGGGAAAATCTAATTCATGGTGAAGGCGAGCTTGTAGAAGGAGATCCTGAGATTGGATCGAGAAAGAGGATTTCTCAAAGTGAGAAGATGGAATCGGAAAAAGGAATGTCTCAAAATGAGATAGAGTTTCAAAAGACATTTTTCTTCATGTCTAAGATGGTAAAGGTCTTATATGATGATTAATTGGAACAGAAGAGGCCTTTTCAAGAAGAATCATCAAAAAAAGACAAAAACAAAGAAGGAGAGGATCCTCCTAAAACTCCTCCTTCACCTCCTTCATATCCATCATCTTCTTCTTCTTCAAGTACAAGTTCAAAATCTACCACAAAAAAACATTCTCATAAACATAAACATGATATGCCATTACTTAAGCTTGATGTGAAATTCGAATTGCCCATGTATGATGGGGAAATCAATGTTGAGAGGCTTGATAATTGGGTCAGACAGATGGAAGTTTATTGTAGTGTGCAACAAATCAAAGATGAGGAAACCCAAAATCAAATTGGCATCGCTTCGTCTTGCAGGCACAACACTCATCTGGTGGCAGAGTAAGTTGCAACATGGTACTCAACAAGTTGGTAATGTATTTCTTTCATGGCAAGATTTTGCTTTTTCACTTAGAAAACAGTTTTTTCCTTTGGGTTATAAGGAAAAGGATTTAATTGAATGGCAAAGTCTTAAACTAAGAAAGGGACAAACAGTGCAAGAATACACGGATGAATTTTGTAAGATGGCATTAATGTTAAATATTCCATTATATACACAAGAAACTCTTATGAAGTATATAGGAAGATTACCTACACATATTCGTAACATTGTATTTATGTTTGGACCTACTAATATTGACGAGGTTTATGTTCAAGCAACGTATATTGAAGCAGGGAAAATAAGAGTTGGTGTATTAGGGGAATCATCTTCAAGGAAAGAAGACAAAAGAAAGGGGAATGGCAAGAAAGCAAATTCAACGACAATGAAGGAAGGGAATCTCTCTTGCAAGCATTGCAAGAAAGAAGGGCATGATGATGACCATTGCTAGCAATTGCATCCAGAGAAGAGACTGAAGTGGTTCAAAGAAAATAAAGGGAGGCAAATAGTTGGAACAACAACATGACCAATAGACTTGGGATATGATTCAGGTGATGAGACTAAGATCACATCAGTTGGTTTGTCAGGTAAAATTGGTGATGGATATGATTCTAGAAGTAAGTTGTTTCACATAAGGGTCATAATGAAACATACTAAGATCAATACATTGATAGATAGTGGATCTCAATCTAACTTGATTTCAGAGGAAGTGGTTAAATAAATAGGATTGACAACTAAGCTACATCAAAAACCTTACTTAAATGGATAAGCAACAATCATAAATTGCACATAACAAAGAAATGCACTTTAAAGTTTGCAATTTCATCAAAGTTTGTGGATGAGGTAACATGTGATGTGGTGCCACTAAATGAATGTGGAATGGTCTTAGGCAACCCTTATTTGCATGATCGCAAAGCAATATTCTATAGGGAACATAATCAATTTCACTTAACTAAATAAGGAAATGAATATGTTGTACATGCTCATCACTTAAAATTAAATCAATCTCTTGTCACAATGGAACGATTAAGAAAGGCAGTTTATGCAAGTAACACACCTATAATTGTGCCAAGTAAAGTAGTTGATCTTAAGCAAGAACATGAGATGGTTGTAGAATGGAAATTCAATCATACTTTGGTTAAAGATAAGCTAATGTTGTGCAAGCACATCAAACATATTAGTTCATTTGCATTCATATTTCTAATGTTATCGCTGCTAATGTTTTCAACATGGATGGTAGTGGCTTCAGTAAGATGTGAACGAGTTCAAGTGGCTAAAAATATGATTTCAGTTGTCATGGTTGTTTTTCAATTGATTATGATGTGGCAGGTGCATAGGACATAGTTTAAAGACAAAGGACTAGTGGAGTGGCCTATCCTGCACTTGATGACTGGTTAATACCCTTTTGGAGGATCAAAAGGTCTTAGTGGGGAGGCATGATCCAAAATGGATCCAAGAAGGCCTAAAAATCTAAGTTCTCAAATGCTCAATAAAATGACATGATGGTGAAGTGCTCGTCGCAAGCTTTTCGACAGCACAAACGGATCAAAAAACAAACGTTGTATGAAAAAATTATGGCAGTTGAAAATTTTGATCTTCTCTAGTAAAAAAATCAAACTGGTCAAAATATGACATGGCAGTATTAGAGTACATGTGGTAGTGAATGGTGACTAGGTAGATGACTGTGTTAATGTGATCTGACAATGTTATATTTATTAGCAATTTAATATTTTATGTCATAAAAAGGTGCTAACTCAAAGTTTCATGCCACATTATATTAAATGGTTTTTAAACCATATGAGTGGCACCAATTCAAAGTTTTAATGCCAGGTTAATATATAGGGGCTAACCATATATTATATGGTTAATAAAATAGCGTCCTATGCATATATGTTATCACATAACAAGGCGCTAATATTTAATACATGGTAGCATACCATATATTACCCTAAAAATGTGAGATGTGAATCACTCTAAAAGTGGGTTTTAAATACATTTTTATTATCCATTAAAAAGTGGATTGAATACTATATGATCTAAATATGCCACGCAAGGGGTAATATGGTTATATAAACCATATTTTATGTGGTTTATTAAATGCTCTGGCATATTTTGGGTCAAGAATCTTGTAATATGGTTTTATTTAAAACCATATTCCATATTTTATGGAATATCAAGGAGATTTCAACCCATATTCGATGCATATTTCATGTCACAAGTTGGGTCTTGTTGGGATTTGATCCCACGACATGTATTTTTTAAAGCAAAAGTTTTTCCACTACAACAAGAGATTGAATTTATTAAAAAATGACATAACAGTTCATTTTATGTAGGAAAAACCAGCAAGCCAAGCCATTGAGGAGGGGAATTTTGGAGGTTAATTCTGGGAGCTACGTTCAATCTTTTTCAGTGTCGTCAGTTGTGTTGGATTTTTGACGTCAATTAGAACATAGACAGACCAATTTTTAATCTTTTTGATGCATTTTTGATGTACTTTTGAAGTATTGAAGATAAATAAGAAAGCCTCCCCTGCTGAGACAAAGCCTTGGAGACGTAGGCAACCTTGCCGAACTACGTTAACAACCTTCTTGTTATGGTTTGTTGTTCTTTATGCTTACTTTATGATCTACATTATTTATGATGGATGCAATATTATTTCATTAATATCTTCTTCTTTTCTTAATTCCTAAGTGGTAATTGAACACATGCTTAAAACTCAACCAAGTCTTTAAAAGATCATTTTCAGATCAAACTACTACACGGTAAAGGTATGGTTGAAGGTATGCCTAACTACTTTCTGGATTTTGATTTCTATGAATTTTGTGTATATGGGAAGCATAATCAGGTGAGATTCCCCTCTGGTGCAACGAGGGCAGAAGGAATTTTACAGCTAGTTCACAGTGATGTGTTTGGACCCGTCTCGGTTCTATCATTGGGAAAATATGTGTACTATGTCTCATTTATAGATGACTCCTCAAGGAATACTTGGATATATTTCCTCAGGAAGAAATATGAAGTATTTGACATGTTTAAAGAGTTTAAGGCTCTTGTTGAGAATCAAACAGAGAAAATAATTAAGGTGTTGAGGACAGATAATGGCGAAGAGTTATGTGGGAATGAATTTGAAGAATTCTATAAGAAGTGCGGTATAGAAAGGTAGAATACTACTCCATATACACCTCAGCTGAATGGAGTTGCAGAAAGGATGAAAAGGATGATGATGGAAAAAACAAGGTGCATGCTCAGTGGTGTCAGGTTAGGGCAAGAATTCTAGGCAGCGACAATGGGTATTGCATGTTACCTGGTCAACAAATCACCCTCATCGGTGTTGGATGAAAATACTCCACAAGAGGTATGGACTGGTAAGAAACCTTCTCTCACACATCTCAAGGTATTTGGTTTTGATTCCTATGTTCATGTTCCAAAGGAAAATAGGAGTAAGCTAGATAAGAAGGCTGAAAAGTGTATATTTATTGAGTATAAATATGGTCTCAAAGGTTATAAGATTTGTAACCCAGAAACTAAGAAGGTTGTGTATAACCGAGATGTGGTATTTAGAGAAATGAAGGATGTTAAACAGGAAGTCCTACCAAGTAAGGAAGAACCAAAGAAAATAGAGTTTGATTTAAAGGATGATGAATCAAACTCTATAGAAGAACAAGAATCAAAAGAAGAAGATCCTCATATTCCAGTATTGAGGAGATTGGTTCGAGAAAGAAGGCTACCGGAAAGGTATACTCCATCTGATTTCCGTTCAAATTTTACTTTGTCTATCACTGATGATGATACTAGAAATGTTAGGGAGGCAGTGGATTCAGAGGATGAAAAGCTCTGGAAAAAGGCCATGGATGAAGAAATGGCAACCTTGGATAAGAATGAGGCTTGGGATCTAGTCGAATTTCCTACTAGAAGAAATCCCATTGGTAGAAAATGGGTATTTAAAAAGAAGTTGAATGCAAAAGGCAAAGAGAAAAAATACAAAGCTCAGTTAATAGCAACGAGTTATTCCCTGGTTGAGGGAATTGATTTTGGTGAGATTTTTTCTCATGTTGCCAAGTTAAATTCTATAAGATGTATGTTATTTGTTGTTGCTGCATTTGATTTTGAAGTAGAACAGATGTATGTGAAGACATCATTCCTACATGGGGATCTAGAAGAAGGAATATATATGAAGTAGCGAAAAGGATTTGTTGTGAAGGGAAAGAAGGAGCTGGTATGCAAGCTGAAAAAGTCCATGTATGGTTTCAAACAATCACCAAGGATGTGGTATCAAAAATTTGATACTTATATGCTGGGACTTGGATTCACAAGAAGCAAAGAGGATCACTGTGTTTATTTTAAATTAATTGGTGATCATTTGATTTATTTGGTCTTGTATGTGGATGACATGTTGTTAATAGGAAACAACAAGGAGATTATCCAGGATGTGAAAACTCAGTTGTCCTCTAAATTTGACATGAAGGATCTCAGTGCTTCAAATTTCGTTTTGGGCATGGAAATTAAAAGAGATCGGAAAAAGAGGAAACTCTGATTAAATCAAAGAAAAATTGTCGAGACAATATTGCATAGTTTTAATATTCAGGAATGTAAACCAGTCAAGGTCCCTATTCCTGTTGGTGTAAAGTTATCTGCGGATCAGTGTCCCAAGACACAAGAAAAGGAGGAGGACATGTCTCGTGTTCCATATGCGAGTGCAGTTGGAAGTTTGATGTATGAAATGGTTTGTACTAGACTGAACATTGCACATGCAGTGGGAGTTTTGAGCAGGTATATGTAAAAACCAGGGAAGGAGCATTGGACAATAGTAAAAAGGGTTTTCAGGTATTTGCGTGGCACTGCTAGCTATGGGTTGTGCTACCAAGGAAGACCAGGATTGGACATAGTTTTGGACATACATGGATTTGTGGATGTAGACTAGGCTGGAGATCTGGATCGTAGGAGATTTACAAATGGGTATATGTTTAACATGTTCGGAGGAGCAATCAGTTGGATGAGAAAAAGACAGGTTGTAGTGACACTTTTAACTACATAAGTTGAATACATGGAAGCCACTCATGAAAGTAATGAAGCAATATGGTTACAAAGATTGTGTTCAGTTATTGGGTCAGTACAACAAGTTGTAAGGATAGATTGTGACAGTCATAGTGCAATTTTTCTGGCAAAGAACCCGACTTTTCATTCAAAGAAAAAACATATTTATATTCAATATCACTTTGTGAGAGACATGGTTGAAGAAAAGAAAGTGTTGTTGATGAAGGTGGACACTTTGAAGAATGTTGCATATTCATTAACAAAATATGTGAGCACTGAGAAGTTCTCTTGGTGTAGAGGATCCATGGGCATTGTTTCCCTGGATTGTTTACTATGTAACCCTGTAACCCCCTGTATGCAAAGAAAACAACAAGTAGGAGAGTCTTGGGTATGTGTTATATTCTTTGCACAACTAGTACTAGTGTTTTCTACATTATGTTGGGCGCACAGGGGGGTTGGGGGGCAGCGCCCCCGAGATTGTTTTTGCCTCGGGAAATGTGTTGCATTTTTTCTCATTTTTCGTGTCACCTTGATTTTCGTGTCCATTGTTGGGTGGTTTTTCAGCACATGGTTTTTGTCGATGGTTTTCTATTTTCAGTTAAGGAATTAGGGTTGTTGACTAATCCAGGTTGTTGGGTTATGGTTTTAGATGCCACTGAATCCTATATGTATATTGTATTATAAACAAAGTATCACTATGAATGAATATAGAATATGTTGGTTTTCCCGGTTTGGGTTTCTAGGGGAAAAATATCTATGTAATGTGTGTATTTTCCATTGTATCTTTTTTGTTCTTTTGTTGAAAATCTATTTGCAATAAAATATTGTACAAGGTTAAGATCTACACTTCCTTGGATAACCCAATAAAGATAAAGAGACACCTTATGACTATACAAGAAGGAAGAAACACTGGAAAAGGAGTTTCCAGGTTGGGGGATGCTACTCAAAGGATAAAAGAAATAGGGAATCTTGCTAGATTTCAACAACATTACCTTGCACCAAAAGACTTCTCCTCAATTTATCCCTCAATGGTTCTTTTATATATAATTCCCCAAAGGGGTTAGGGAAGTTGGAATCCATTTTGTACGGACATGGGGGCGTTGGGAAATGAGTCCAACAGAACGCCCCCCTCCCCCCCCCCTGAAAACTCGGAGTTATTTTATTTTCCATTATTTTTTAGGGCATCCACAGGTTTCACACTGACAAATCGTGATTGTTCGCATGTTTTATCAAAGGAGCCTGCAGACATGTGAAAAATACATGTTTTTTAGATAATTTGGATGAGGCAAGTTGGGAATTTGTCTAGCAATCCAAGGGAAAGAGTTATGCCATGGCACAAATGCATAAGTGTGGCATTTTGTGCTATAACAATAGGGAGTGTTGAACTCTTATACACACTCCCCTACCCATGTACATGGAACGTTGACAATGTTGTGTGCTCAATCCTAGGGGAGCTTTGAAGTGGTTAGAGGAAGTTATGGCTATTCTGAAGGTTAGCTCTGAGATGCTCTTTAATGGTTTTGGTCAAGGTGTTGAGTCATGAGTCAATTCACCCATATTCCCTCCATTTTGGGTAACCAAATCCTAATCTAAGGAGATAAATCCTCAACCATTTTCTAAAATCCTTCATAGTGGTTAAGTATCCAACTCCTATATAACGAGGCCACTCAAAGGTGAAAAGGGGAGAAAGGATTTCAGAGTGTCAAACCTTTGATATTGTGAGGAGAATTCATCAAATCATCATCATTCCGATCTTGATACATTCGGGCAAGGCCTATACTAGAGAGCTTAGAGGAGTTGTTGCAACATCAACGTTGGTTTGTAAGTACTTCACCATGTTTCTCCATTAATATAACTTGACATATTTCCTTCACACTGTTGTTTATACATGTATATCTATATAGGTAGATTTGTTCTTGTCTAATGATATATTGTAGGAGTAGAAGGTGTTGTTTTGTTCCTTGCAGACTTTCTTCATCGTGATAGAAGCTTGGAAACCAAGACCAAAGGTTGAAGACTGGCGAGGACAACCATAAAAAAGGAGTAAGTCACACTTCTTTCTTCTATCTTCTCTGCCTATAGACATAAAGAATATATCTAAAGTAATGTTAGTGTCCACGTTTTTGTTTTTTTGTCTTGGACAATAGGGGTCTAGATATCCCAGGGAGATTTCACATGTCCGCAGGGGAAATATTCTATAATAATAATAATAATAAACAATAGAATTATCCCTCGGATGGGGTGTTAGCAGGGACCAGGTGTCAAAGGGAGAGGATGGTGCCTGCCAACACTGCACCAACCACATGATCGACGCATGCACCATCCCTCTTACCCTCTCGATGATTAAAGGAAGCTTTCATTTCTTCCATCCCTCCATTAACTACTCGAGCACGCCATCCTCTGCGTCTTCATCCAATCAATGGAGAAGTGTTTATGGCAGTCACCTCTGTGTGTGTGTGCATTTCCACTCTGGTTTCCATTGTGCTATGTCTCTCCTCGGCTGGATCAACATGTTTATTCCTTCCCTGCAGAGAAAACACCATGTTTGCAGTTCTCTTTGGCCACCACCTACTACGCCTGCCTACTCTCCGCGCCTTCTCTTCTTTGCTCTACCTTAGTCATGCCTCGGCTTCATGTGAAACCAAAGAGAGGCCCTGTCTGGCACCAAAATAGAGCTAGCATGGCCATCCGGCCTCCGCCTACCCCTGCTCCATCTCACAACTCCTCGCCTTCCTCCTCTAGCTAGTCCTCACAGAACCAGAGTGGTATTCCACCATTGTCCTCTCCATGGGCATGTCACATGGAGTGGTTTGATCTTCAGGGAAATTCCTTGGGATTTTCTCTTGGCCCAATCCCAGACCTTGCCTCATCCTCACAAAGAGCCTTGGTCGACCTAGCAAACTCACCTGAGCATTCCGCTTCTATGCCACCACCCTCTAGTTTCCCGCAACCACCCTCGGTCCCAGCTCCTCTGGAAGACACCTCAACCCACTCAAAAGAACCATCGAGCCAACAACACTCCTACTCGGACTGTGCCTCATGTGCAAGATTTCGAGATGCAATGGTGATGTTCCATGATTTGGTGTTTATGGTCTAGAAGGATGTGGATGGCTTGTGCTTCCGTTTGGAACTTCTGGATATGCGAGGGGAGAAAATTCTCCAAATTCTCTCCACTCTGATCGACCCTCGGCACTCCCCAGAACAAGCCTCTAGTGCACCAGCGACCTCAACGACGATCATGGCTCCGGCTATCCAGGTGCCCACAATGAACAACTTGGAAAAAAGTGACAGATCAAATGCATGAGCACCGACATATGCACTTGTGTCATACTGCATGGTTATTTTTGTCTATCCTTCACGTTTTTACAAGTGTCCTTTTGGGCCGAATGCGATGTCTAGAACAATGTTTTCTTTTTGCTTGTCAAAAGTCAGTCTTAGATTTTCTAGAAGGTCAGACATGTCTGAACGAATCGGTTTCCCCATGGGGCGATTATGTTCCAGTTGTTTAAATACTGGTTTTTTCAATTTGTAGAAACAAGATGAATTGGTTTCCCTTAGGGGCAATTCAACATTCACAGTTATTTGACACTCATGACGCTACTGTAATTTTTGATCTTGAAAGGTAATATATAGACACTTATTTACAAAACATTAGAATTATAATAAAAATTGATTAATCACTTTTTTGTAATTAAAATATTTACAATATTTTTAATTGATATGACTTTAAAATTAATATAATTTCAAAGAGAGTTTAAAGTAGAACAATACATTTGAAGTTTTAAGGTTTGTTTATGAATAATTAAATTAAATTAAGATAGAAAAAAAATAGTATTTTCATAGTGTGTAGGTTTTCACATTTTCTTATAATGTTGATTTAGATTTCTGGAAATAAAGTGTGTCTAGAGTTTATGAAATATCCAATGTTTAGAGTGGACACTTTACTCATCATGAAAGACTATTGAAGCAATGATTATGGGTGGAGTGTCCACTAAAAATGTTAAAAGTTTCATAAATTCTATACACATTTACTTGGAGAAATCTAAATCTACACAATTAATATTTTGTTTTACATTAATTTTTATTTTAAAGTTTTAAAATAAATTAAATTTGAAATTTAAAAAAGATAATTATAATTATAATAAAAATAATTAATTAATATTTTGTAATGGAAATATATGTATTTTTCTAAATCAATATAATTTTAAAGAAATGTCATTTATTTATTGTTAAGGGAGAACAAGATATCTCATATTATTGGATAATATAATTAAATTAATATTTATAAAATAGTATTTTGTTTTGATACTATAAGTGGTTTGTTAACCATGATGGTAATTTAAGTATAATTTTAAAGAAAAGTCATTTATTTATTTATTGTCAAGGGAGAACAAGATATCTCATATTAATGGATAATATAATTAAATTAAAATTTAAAAAATAGTATTTTGTTTTGATACTATAAGTGATTTGTTAAGCATGATGGTAATTTAAGATTTTGAATAACTAAAAAGAAATTATAATTTTATAAATATAATTAATTTTTAATATATTAATTACATAGAAAATAAAATATAATTTTTTAAATATAATTAATTTTTAATATATTAATTATATAGAAAATAAAATATACTTTATCAAAATCATATAAGAAATATATTAATTTCTACCTTTGAAAAAAAAAACGAAAAGAAAATATAAAAATATTATGCATAGGAATTTAAAGGCAAAGATGATATGAATATAGTATAAGTTGTTTTTAAGAAATAGAAGCGGAGAAGACGAAATACCCTTTCAAACATGAAAGTTCAAAATACATAGGGAAAACTTTTATATTATAAATTTAATACTGTTACGAGATATATTATATTATATTTAGTTGGTGAGTAGAATTAAGTTATTTATTGATGATGTGATCAATTTTATTATATTTTGTTGGTGAGTAGAATTAAGTTGTTTATTGATGATGTGATCAATCTTAACTAGTACTAAGTGTTTTAGATATAAGTCAATAGGCATTGAAATCTTGGTTTTTGCATTAAACAATTAGGAAATAAAGTTTTAGTAAATAAGGTTTTAGTAGATGAGTGTTGAAGATTGGATGCATTCCCAAGTAACGTGGTAGTTAGTCCCGTGAGTGCAGCGCGATTGGTAAAGACAGGACCTTCCTCCAAGTGTTGGGAGGAGGTCTCGAGGTCAAACCCTGCTTGGGTCTCCGGGACGAAATTTGTAATGGCTGCTGTGTTAGACTGGATACAGTGAATGTAAATGATATATATCTCTAATATATATCGAGATAATTTCTCGTGGAAAAAAAAGTAACGTGGTAGATTAAGCTGAAAAGCATTATCATTAACTATTTTGAGAAGAGAGTAAGGTCCATATCAATGTTGCTTATGCTGAACCTTAAATATTTTTTTACAATTGTAGTCAAACTCAATCACCTACTTGGAAAGAGTGAGACACTCAATATGCATCATGTCTTTGATTGTACTTATGCTACAATATTATAAGTTTGATTGGATATATTCACAGATTTATTAAATCTACCTAATGAAAGTTGTAACTTTTTATTATTATTTGGCATTTTTAAGAGTAGATGATTCTACAAGTTGTAGAAATGAAACATCTACAAGGTTAGATGGTTAGAAATCAATACAAGGTTGGAAAGGGCTATGCTTCATAGAGCTATGTCAAGTTAGATGGTTAGAAATCAATACAAGGTTGGAAAGGGCTATGCTTCATAGAGCTATGTCAAGCTCTATTGTAAACATGTTGTATAACATGCACATCCTATGTGTGAGGATTTGTATGGTTATACATGTGCCAAAAATGAGCTCATGTTTATTTTAAAACTTATTATTGGTATCTTTGAGGGTGGAAAGTGGTAGAGAACTTGTGTTTGGTGTTAAGCATTGATCATGAAACATTTTGGAAATCATTGAGAAATCTAGAGTCAAGAGAAGACAATATGGAATATGGTAAACCAAAATGGAATCAAACATGAATGAAGTACATTTACACTGTATCAAGGGTTGTGGTTGTCTTCTTACATAGAGTTAAGATAGTCATTTTGGAAAAATGGTCAACAATAACCAAAACATAGTCATGATAATGCTTGATCATGGGTAACCCCTAAAGAAAATCTAAAATGACAGATTTCTAAGGTATAGAAAGAACATACAATAGTGTACACATACCTAAATAGTGGTTAGTTGGCTTGACAATGGAACATGACACACAATATTTGAGATAGTGTTCAACATATTGTCTCATGTGAAGCTAGTAGATATGATGATACAAGGAGTCATTGTCTTTGTCACTCCAAAACGTCCAACAAACTTGAAAAAGAAGGCTCCCAAATCAATTAGTCTTTGGCTTTGCTTGTAGTTACACATAATTTATCAAGGTGATAAATAAGGTCACAGTGTACAATTTTGATCTGGTTTCCCAAGTGGTAGGTCAACAACAAAACCTATGTAATTTTGCTAGTATTTTTTAATATATAGACTAAATATTTTATAAAATATGCTTTGGTAACTAGGGTTATTAAAATCTCTGATAAAAATCATATTGATCATGAATTAAATCATTTGTGAAAAGTTTTCTAGAGGAATGGGTATGAAAGGAAGCAACTAGAAAGAGTTATTAAAAAATGAAGAAGAAGCCCTCACTCAAGATAACAAGTAGAGGAAATAGGTACCCAAATCTGTCTACCCTACCTCCAAGGGACAACAAACAAGTTAAAAAAAAATCTTTGAGAAGGTAAACATAGATGTTGACTTCTTCCTCGAAATACAATTGGAAAAATGGTTTATTCAACAAAATATTTGCCAAATCCTAAACTATATAAAGGGGTGTGCTATATTTCATGTTTATGCATCAAACTTTACACTAGAGAGAGGCAAATCCTTTCATGCAAGATTAAAAGAGTATTGTGTAGATTTGAGACATGATAAAATTAAAAGATCAACCTTTACAAAGCACATCCATAACACCAGTCACTAAATATGTTTAGAAGATGCCAAAATCATTGTGAAAGAAAAAAAAATTACCAAAAAGAAAAATAAGACAAGCCAAGGAAATTGAATTACATCTTAATAATATTAATGGTGATGATGATGCAACCCTAAGTGAAGTTTGATTATCTTCGGTTCACATTCTGAAAAACTAATGAAAGAATATTAACTCGAATGATAATGGTATATTTATTGTATATCTTTTGACTAAGGTACGATCTTTGTGAGAAACAAATATTATTGATACTTGGACTAATGGTATATCTTTTGATTAAGGTCCGATGGTCTTTGTGAGAAACAAAGATTATTAATACTTTGGTTAAAGGCACCATATTGTTGAGTTTCTCACTAGTGAAGATGATCTTAGATTAGAATTGAAACTCTTTGATGATCTTAGATTAGAATTGAAACTCTTTGAAATTAAAATAACCAAAATGCAATCTCCATAAAATTATTATAATTTCAATTTTTTTTTTATCTTTTTAATATTTGATAAATTTAAAATTAAAATAAAACCAAATTAATTATATAAAAAATGATATAAATACTTATTTCTCAATATTCAAAATGATAAATTATATTAAAATTTTATTTACCTAATTTTCATTTTAAAACTTTGTAAATTAAAAATATTTAATAATTTATTTATTTAATTCCAAAAATAAAATGATATAAAATAAAATTGAGATCCGTGGAAGCCCTTGAATTTCTGTTTACAACCCATACATCCCATATATGTGATTCGTTATGAGTTGGAATATACTCAACTTTTAATTTACACATTTTTGTGTACTCATCATCAATGAAGAAGACTCCTCTCTCATGATCTAGTTTTTCTTTATGTGTTCTCTATAAAATATGGATTTGATATTATGATAATTTTATTAAAAAATATATATAATTTTTTTATTATTATATAAGTTATATTTAAAAAAAAATTAGTGGTTGTGTTCGTTGTATTCTGATTAGATATTATGACAACTTCATTAAAAAATAAATACAAATTTTATAATTTTTGTTATTATTATATAAATTATATTTAAAAATGGATATTATATATATATATATATATATATATATATATATATATATTTGTTGTAATTTTAATTACCCCGAAAGGCGTATATCTATTGTTAATGGACACAATTAATCATCTTTTAATCTAAAATTGTAATCTGAAGGCTAACCATTAAAGATGTTGGAATATTCTTAGTCGTCCTCCCAAATCAATGAATGTGATTTACTCTTCATAATTTCATTGTATTTTTGAATGCATCCGTTAACCTGTTTACTTTTTAACATTTACCTAATCATATTAAGAAATTACTATAGCACTATATGACTGCCACGTTTAAATGATTAACGTTTAACATTACCACGTTTGGATTATTAACCACGAATTTCTTCACATGTCCCTGCATTTTCCTCAAGCGTTTTGTCTACACGTTTCATATGCCATTTGCGCGTTTCATATGCCTTTCGACGTTAATTAGTCACAATTATGTGACTGTGCTAGTTATAATTTGTTTTATTAAAATTATTAAAAAAAATGATTTGATAAAACAAGTTAGTGAAAACCATGATTTTAAGATATAATTACCACCTTAAATCATCTTAATAATAATAATAATAATAATAAATGGAAATACATGCTCATGCTCTTAATCATTAGTCACATTCACATTGTATAAGGTTATTAATATTATTTATTAGTCAAATGATTAATGTATAAGGTTATTAATATTATTTATTAGTCAAATGACATTTCTGTATAGAGGATGTCATGTAATTATTTATAGAAAATGAGGATAATGACCTCAAAGGTTTTTAAGCTCTCTCATCCAACCTATAAGAAAATTAAGAGGTTAATGTAAATTTTATTAAATTTTGACTAATAAGTAAGAATTTAAACTAAAGGAAGGAAAAATGTTTCCTCTTAAGAGGTCACAGGTTCAAATCCAGAGGGGGGTAGGGTATGTATACCTTCGTAGACTTTACCTTGGTGTGTTGGCTTGGTCGTGACCTTAAAAATAGATTATTATTATTATATGTTCTTCTTAAATTGAAGTCTTTCCATGATATTACTATGAACAAGACCTAACTACACATATTTTAGGGTTCTTTGTGTTGCATATGTGTTATATTATTTGTATGTGTGTGGCGAGTGCATCGGATTTGAAGATCCCGCCACTTGACGGTGTCCATGTGCACGGGGCACTACTCGAGGAGGGGGGGGGGGTGCAGAATTTCCCCCCTTGCTTAGGAAAAGCCTTCGGCTCTGGGGCAGTGCCCCAAATTATTTTTTGCAATTTTTGCTATTTTTAGTGGTTTTCTAAATTAATCTCGGATCAAGGGATTAGGGTTTTGGTAACTGTAGAATACCTAAAATATTGTATATATTGTATTTTGAATGGTGAAATTAATACAATGAAGAGTTGAGAGGTGTGATGCCAAGGAAGGTTGGTTTTCTCTCGGTTAAGGGTTTGCAGTGTAAATCTGTGTACTGTGTGTATGAATCATTGATTAATTTTTGTTTTGCTTAAGAATCTGTGTGCATAGTTTTACTTTACATATTTAAAACTTATACCCTGGGAGGGGGTGGGTGGGGAGGGGGGGAAGGATTTCCCCCCTTGCTTAGGAAAATCCTTCGGCTCTAGGGTAGTGACCCAAATTGTTTTTTGCATTTTTTGCAATTTTTAGTGGTTTTCTAAATTAATCTCGGATTAAGGGATTAGGGTTTTGGTAACTGCAAAATACCTAAAATATTGTATATATTGTATTGTGAATGGTGAAATTAATACAATGAAGAGTTGAGAGGTGTGATGCCAAGGAAGGTTGGTTTTCTCTCGGTTAAAGGTTTCTAGTGTAAATCTTTGTGTACTGTGTGTATGAATCATAGATTGATTTTTGTTTTGCTTAAGAATGTGTATGCATAGTTTTACTTCACAGGTTTAAAACTTATATGTGGTATTAGAGCACATTTTTGGCTTTAGGGAGACGCCTTTGTTGTTGAGGGTTTGGCTCGGTCTTGATACATCAATTCTATCTTGGGTCTGTGATAAACCTGGGTTCTATGGGAGCTTTGTAGTAGTGATTCATGTGTTGAAAGATAATGGTGAGTAGTTCTAGAATCGAGATTGATAATTTCAAAAGTCAAAGCTTTAAGCTATAGAAGCTCAAAAGATTGTTATATTATTTGTATGTGTGTGGCGGGTGCATCAGATTTGAAGATCCCACCATCTGACGGTGTACATGTGCGCGGGGCACTACCCGAGGAGGGGGGGGGACAGGATTTTCCCCCTTTATTAGGCAAATCCTTCGGCTCTGGGGTAGTGCCCCAAATTATGTTTTGCAGTTTTCACTATTTTTAGTGGTTTTCTAAATTAATCTCGGATTAAGGGATTAGGGTTTTGGTAACTGCAGAATACCTAAAATATTGTATTTTGAATGGTGAAATTAATACAATGAAGATTTGAGAGATGTGATGCCAAGGAAGGTTGGTTTTCTCTTGGTTATGGGTTTCCACTCTAAATCTTTGTGTATTGTGTGTATGAATAATTGATTAATTTTTGTTTTGCTTAAGAATTTGTATGCATAGTTTTACTTCACAAGTTTAAAAATTATACCCT
>SNQJ01S0015480.1:136119-163978 GCA_010110895.2 Picea sitchensis | reverse complement strand
ACCTCCGGAGGGTTGGCAACTCTTTGGAACGAAGACATCTTCCACCTGAACAAGCATTCTGAAACTCAGCATTGGATCTTCACGGAACTAAAGCACAATGTAAGTAAACTATCCATCTCTCTATTCAATCTTTATGTACCAGTATCCTATGCTGAAAAAAGAGAATGCTGGAACACTCTCTCATATTATTTAGAAGAGACCTCTCCCAGCAATATTATCATAGCTGGGGACCTTAACATAGTAATAAAAGCCAAAGAGAAGAGGGGAGGCTCCAACAACACAGACCCCATGCTGGTGAAGGTAGAGGAAATCATGCAGGTCTGGGATCTTCTAGATTTCAATCCCATTCAAGGCATTTTCACTTGGACCAACAACAGGGTGGGTTCGGAACATATCTTTGCCCGATTAGATCGCTTTCTGGTGCAAAGTTCCATTATGATGAATAATAAGATCATCACTACTAAAATCTTGCCCAAACTCACTTCAGATCATAAACCAATCCAGCTCCTAGTGGAAGAAGAAGAAGATCTGGGCCCTATTCCATTTCGTTTCAGCCCTTTATGGATTGAGAGAGATGATTTCTTCGAGACAGTAAAATCAGCATGGGCTAAGTCCTTCTCGGGATCCTCAAGCTATGTTTGGGAGCAAAAGTTGAAAGTCACTAAACAAGCCCTGAAGGATTGGATAAAGACCCCAGCCCCCAGCCCCACTGATCAAAGAAAAGTAGCAGTGCAGTCATTGCAAATCTTGCAAACAACTATGGAAAGAAAAGATATCACAACAGAGTTGCTGGAAAAAGAAATTAAAGCTCAACGTTCCACTCACCAATCCTTTCGAAGGGAGGAAGAATACTGGAGACTTAAATCCAGAAGTCTCTGGCTGAAGGCTGGGGACAGGAACACCTCCTATTTTCATCGGCAATACAGAGCTAGACTGTCCAGGAATCATATAGCAGAAATAAAAACAGAGGACGACCAAGTTTGCAAAGGGTTCAATCAAGTCAAGGTTGCCGCAGAATCCCACTTCAGGAACTTATACCGAGAAGACATACAAAGTAATGATGAGGAAGACGTCGATCTCCTCTCCAACATCCCGTCCCTCATCAGTCCAGAAAACAATGATTCACTCTGTCAGCCTACTACAGAGGAAGAAATTAGCAACGTTATTTGGTCCATGGAGGCAGACAAGGCTCCCAGGCCTGATGGATTTACAATTCACTTTTATAAATCCTGCTGGCACATTATAAAAGACGACCTTCTTAAAATGATTAGCGGGTGCATGAAAAAGGTGAAGGTCGGTGGAGGAACCAATTCCACTTACCTGGCTTTAATCCCTAAAGACTCTAATCTTGAAACATTTACAAGATACAGGCCAATTTCGTTGTGTAATGCTTTGTATAAAATCCTGGCAAAGCTCTTAGCGAATCGGATCAAGCCGTTGCTAAAAAATTTGATAACCAACTTTCAAGGCGGATTTGTGGAAGGCAGGCATATACAGGACAACGTAATCCAAGTGCAGGAGATTGTTCACACAAGCATACAACAGAACGAGAAAGGAATGCTGATAAAATTGGACATGGTGAATGCGTTTAACAGAGTCAACCGCTCATTCCTGTGCAGAGTCCTTCTCTCTTTCGGTTTTTCGCCCCACTTTGTCCAGATTATCAAGGCTTGCATTGATAAACCTTGGATCGCCCCCTTAGTTAACGACCATCCAACTAGCTTCTTCCAGTCTCAGAGAGGCATCAGGCAGGGATGCCCTCTGTCCCCATTCCTGTATATAATCATGGCTGACTCCCTCAGTAGAAAGCTCCTCGTTGAACGGATCGCTGGTAATATCCCGGGCCTCAATTCATCTGCCGGAGTAGAACCTGTAAACCATTCGCTTTTCGCTGATGATTCGCTTTTAATCGGGGGCACCTCCATTAGAATCGCTAAGGATTTCGGTTCAGTCCTCAAAAGTTATTGTAGATCCTCGGGAGCTCTAGTCAGTGAGAAAAAAAGCGAAGTGTACAGTTGGAATTTAAGTCAGACTGAACTCTCTGGAATCGCCGCCATCCTTGGGTTCAAAGGCCACGAAAACTGGGACAGGATCAAATACCTTGGGCTCCCTATCATCTCAGGAGGCAACAAAAGAGTGCTACGGAGCGACATCATTTCCAAGATAAAAACCAAAATCGCTGTGTGGGGAGGATTTTGGTTAACAAAGGGCGGCAAAGTCACTCTCATTAAATCCGTCCTGTCGGCGCTCCCTATTTACCAGGCAGCGTTCCTCTTAGCTCCTCGTTCTGTGACAGAGCAGATATCGAAGCTTCTTAGAGACTTCTTGTGGCAGGGAGGGAAGGGTAACGACAACAAATTTCATTTGGTGAATTGGGAGGTGGTTAAAAAACCCTCGGCAGAGGGAGGATTGCAAATCAGGGACCCTTCCCTTGCCAATTTAACTCTTGGAGGTAAGATCCTGTGGAAGTTGATTGATGAACCCGAGCATCCGGTGAGCTCCACTCTACGTGAAAAATATGGGGTTAATAACTCTCTCAGCAATCTCCATAGCGATAGCTCTGTAAAATGCACGCAGGTTTGGAAATTGTGCTGCAAGATCAACAAATTTTTTAAAAACTTGTTGTACAGAATCCCTGGCAATGGAAAACGCACTTTAATATGGTAGGACAACATCATGGGGAGGCAACCCCTGGCAGACAATGTTGATATTACAGACCTCAGAGAATGGTTGGAGAGAGCAGGAGTTATCAAACTTTCTGATCTATCTAAATGGGATCAGCGTGGAGATTGGGCAGGTTGGGACTTCCACGGAGTTCCCCCTCGCTTATCTCAGCAACAATCCGCTCTAGAAGATCTGCTCGAGGAAGCTGTCCCTATCAATAGAACCATGAAAGACAGATGGGGATGGGGCCAGACTGGAAGATATACCACTACGGCAGGATATAGAGCACTTCAGGCTGCAAAAACTAGCAACCAAACTCCGGCTTTCTGGAAAAGAGTCTGGGATCAAGGAGCTATTCCAAAAGTGAACTTCTTCTTCTGGACCCTGATGCACAATAAACTTCTTACGGGTGATAATTTGGAGAAAAGGAATATAGTGGGGCCGCACAGATGTGCGTTATGCAACAATAATTCAGAGTCAGCACAACACCTGTTCATGGACTGCATTTTGCTAAAGAGGTTTGGGGTCTCTTCCTTCAGGATTTTCAGATATCAATTCCTCCTCAGAATTCGGTAGCGGATCTTTTTGCTGTTTGGAGTTTGATCTACCCTCAGCGCTTCCCCCCAAATCCTTCAAGTCTAAAATATGGACAGCGATCCCCAAATATGTTTGCTGGCAGCTTTGGTTGACTCGCAATCAGTTGATATTCAAAGAGGAGCGGAATTCTGCGTTGCAAGTAGCGGTCAAAGCTAAATATTTCCTTTTGGAAGCGGCCCAACAACAGTATGATAAAGAGGACCCCTTGTTACGTCCGGAAGAAAAGAGGTGGCTAGGCCCTCTTGTGCCAGTACCGAGTAAGCATTTCCCTTCCCCAAAATCAACCAAACTGGAATGGCGAATAAGAGAGGATGACGACAAATTCCAGGCATGGTGGAGAACTAAAAATTTAACAACAATTTTCTTTGACGGGGCGTCTAAAGGAAACCCCAGGGCAGCAGGTGTTGGGGGGGTCATCTACCCCCCGGACGGGTCTACAAAAGATTGTTTCAGCTGGGGTCTAGGGCAGAAATCCAACAATCAAGCGGAGTTGCTAGGGCTTACCAAAGCTTGCCTTCTCGCCAGAGAAAAAGGAGTCAAAGATCTTCAAGTTTTTGGAGACTCAGAGGTAATAATAAGAAATCTTAACAGGGAGACTCAGTTCAGCAATGCAAGTCTAAACAAAATCTTAGACAGGTTGAAGAGAGTCCTTCTAGACTTCAATTCTTGCAAGTTCTACCACATTTTAAGAAAGTCAAACAGCGAAGTTGATATGATGGCGAACAAAGGCAACACCCTTATGAAAGGATTGTTTATTGTCAACAATGAAAGCTACCTCCAAACTCACTGATATTGTTGTAAATCTTTTGCAGCTGCAGCTTGAAATCTGTTTTGTACTTGAGGTTGCCTTGGCAATGACCCTTCTTTCTCTCTATTAATAAACTCCATATCCGTTTCAGTTAAAAAAAATAAAAATAGCAATTGTTTATACAAATTTATAATAAATAAGATATTATTATGTTTATATCTTTGGTGTATATGTATATTTGAGATATTCATTTGATCTATTACATTAATATTAGTTAATACCTTATTTTATTTTTTTTTATAGTGCTAACCTTATATTTAATATTTTACATAATTAAAATAGCAATTGTTTATACAAGTTTATAATAAATCAGATATTATTAAGTTTGTATTTTTGGTGTATATGTATATTTGAGATATTCATTTGATCTATTACAAATACCTTATTTTATTTTATTATAGTGTTAACCTTATCTTTAATATTTTACATAATTAAAATAGCAATTGTTTATACAAGTTTATAATAAATCAAATATTATTATGTTTTTATACTTAGTATATATGTATATTTGAGATATCATTTGATCTATTACATTAATATTAATTAATACCTTATTTTATTTTATTATAGTGCTAACCTTATCTTTAATATTTAATATATTTAATATTTTAATAGTAGTATATTATATCATTATAATCAGATATTATTATGTTTGTATACTTGGTATATATGTATATTTGAGATATTCATTTGATCTATTACATTAATATTAATTAATACCTTATTTTATTTTATTATAGTGCTAACTTTATCTTTAATATTTAATATTTTAATAGTAGTATATTATATCATTATAAGTTAACTATATTATATAAAAACTTAATTATTAATATTATACCTATTATAAATATACTAGGAGATCAACATAATTTTATTTATAAATTAGGGTTATATCATATCATATTAGGCTCGAGTAATAAGTAGTCTCTCATCGACTTGCTTGGGCTTCAACTTATTTAAGAAATTGAAACCAGAAAAATTAAGGTAACTGTTCTCTACATCACTTACCTAATTTATTCAACAAGCCAGAGACTAGTTGCTTAGCTGTTAATTCCCTTATTTAGTTTAGATTCTCATGACTTACACAAATATAATTGAATAATCCATACAATGGTATCATGGATCATCTGCTCAACATCATGACTTACACAAATATAATTGATTAATCCATACAATGGTATCATGGATCTATTGCAAGACAAAGGAAGTGTTTTTTGTCCCCTTAACATTATAGGCATGCATGAAATTGTACACCGTTGAATATTTTGATATAATAAAAAAGTGCAACATTTCCAAAATATTGAAACATTTATGTTTATAAAAAAAATTTCAATAATAAATTATTTAAAATACTTTCCTTTTTATATTTCCCTATCCTAATTTGGATTTTTTTGTTTTTAAATCATTTTTTTTAATAAATAAAATATTTAACAAAAAAAAATACTTAAATAATTACAAAGCTTTTAATTAATAATTTTAATAAAAGAATTATAATTAAAATCATAATAAATAAATAATTTATTATCTTTGTATCCATTTTTAAATATAATTATATAATAATAATAATAATAAATACTTTCTATAAATCCATTTTTAAATATAATTATATAACAACGATAATAAATATTTTTATAATAATAAAACTTTTAATGAAATTGTGATAATATCCCAATCCATGGTTTATAGATATCACAACAACTAAAAAGGATTAGATCATAAGATATGAGTATTACCTTGATGAATATAAGATGTAAAAATAAAAAGTTGAGTTGATTTCAGCTCATAACAAGTCACATATATGGGATGTAATGACTAGTTGTAAATTCCATGGTTTATAGATATCACAACAACTAAAAAGGACTAGATCATAAGATATGAGTATCACCTTGATGAGTATAAGAAGATGTAAAAATAAAAAGTTGAGTTGATTTTAGCTCATAACAAGTTACATATATGGGATGTAATGACTAGTTGTAAATAGAAATTCAAGGATTTTCTATGGATTTCAATATGATTTTAATTATGGAATTAAATAAATAAATTGTTAAATAATTTTATTTTATAAAAAATTTAAATGAAAATTAGGTAAAATACAATTTTAATGTAATAATATTATTTTTAATTTTATTTATATTTATATGATTTTAATTATGAAATTAAATAAATAAATTGTTAAATAATTTTATTTTACAAAGTTTTTAATTGAAAATTAAGTAAATACAATTTAAATGTAATAATATTATTTTGAATGTGAAGGAATATATATTTATATCATTTTTAATATAAAAAATTCAGTTTTATTTTAATTTTAGATATATTAAATATTAATAGATTAAAAAAATGAAGTGCAAATTTTTCGATGTTTAAATATTTTTAGAATGTATTTATTTGAATTATTGGTTATATCAGTTAGAAGTTTATTTTAGTGGAAGAGTAAAAGATTTCATTTGCTCGATTAAAACTAGAGGGTTATGCCCTAACTTGGTGGGAAAGCCACATAGAGACACTTAGGTTGGAAGGTGATCCATTGGTAGCTAGGTAAAACCCTCATCAAGTTCAAGCTCTACCCTATTGGGTATGTAAAGAACCCATGGATTTTTTGGCATACTTAAGGCAGAGGAAACGGTAGAGTGTGCAGGAGTACACCATTGTGTTAAAAAAATGGTAATTATGTTGGGTATATCTCCCAAGAACCTAGATGTACTCCTCAAGTATGCGAGGGTCTACACAGTAATTTATTAAAGCAAATGATTCTCTTTAAACCTAGGAAAGTAGATGAGGTCTGTGTGTAAGCACAATATCTGGAGAATATAGGAAATAAGAAAGGAAAACCAAGTGGTTCCAAATAGAAATACGACCAACATTCTTCCAAAAAGTGGAAGAGGAAGTGGAAAGGAAAGGACAAGAAGACAACAATCATTGGACATGAGTCGAAGGATCCAAACAACCATTGAAATCATTGTAATATCAATGGTCACACCAAAGATAAGTGTTGGAAGTTGCATCTAGAGTTGAATCGAAAGAACCATAAGAAGGATGCCAAGATGAAGAGCCTACTAGCCATGGATTCAAGAAACCTCGTAAAGAGTAGCTTGGATGTGGATGAAAAAATTGTTTGCACTACATTACAGAAGGAGGTGAACCTGAGTAGCCTTCGTCACAAGGAAGATAAGGAGATGACTAAAATCTTCCATATTAAGATCTAGGTTAAGAAGACAAAGGTGCATTCTCTATTCAATTCCAATTCATAGGCCAACCCCATGACAAAATGTCTTGTCATCAAGCTTGGATTGGAATTCCATGATCATCCCAACCCATATTCATTTAGGATGTGTAAATAAGGATGCATATATCAAGGTCACTAAATGATGTAAGATGAAATTTTCTATAAGTGCAAATTGTATTGATGAAGCAGAGGTAGATGTAGTACCACTTGATGTGTGTGGTGTATCGTTTGGAGGCCCCTACATGTGTTTGAGGGGTGCAATCTTCATGAGGAGAGAAAAATAGTACCACATGATTAAGGATGATAAGTCTTTCATCATCAATGCACATAACCGTAAATCCAATATCTCTTTGGTTAGTGCTAATCAATCCTAGTAATTGATTAGTTATAGTAGGAAGTTTCTATTACTTTTCTTAAGAGAGAAATGTTGGTTGGGGAGCCTGATTATCTTCCTGATTTATATGAAAGTATGCCTAGCCCCCTTTTGTTGGGGGTTCTGGGGTTAGATCCTGAATGAAGGGGGTATAGGAGGGACCTACCTACCATTTTGTGAAAATTTCCTTGTAAAATATTGTATATCCATAGTCAATCTGGATCGTTCATTATAAGATCCCATATTTGACGATAGAAGTTATGTTAGGGTTTTTTACCAAAAAGGAAACTCATTTTGCATGAGAGAATTGTATTGCGATTGTGTATGAGAGTGAATATTGTATTCTGAGAGAGGAGACTATGAGAGAAAGAAGAGGAAGTTACAATGGATGTGATGCACGTTGTATCCATTCATTCGTTGGATAATAATAAAGGAAGGACCTGGAAATTTCTCTAGTGAATGTATCCCACATTGGGTGAACCACGTATATATGTGTCTTTATTGTATTGTGTATCTTTTGTGTTTTATTTCCTCATTTGTTTTATTTTATTTCTCTACAATCCTATTTTTCTAACAAGAAACAATGAGGTGATGACTCAATAAAAGTAAAGGTTTATCTAGAGGGATGTATTAAAGAGCATAAACATTAGTTGGAGGAATTGTTGCAGGCATAGAAATAAGTGTTTCAAGAGATTAGAGGGTTACAACCAAAGAGGGAAGTGGAACATGCGATGGAGTTTTTTCTTAACTTTCCATTGCCAAATATTGGACTATATGCATAGTTCATATTGGAAGAAAATGAAGTGAAGAAACTATTCAAGCAAATGCTAGAGTATGGAGTAATTTGACCAAGCACCTCACCTTGTGGGTCACCTATCATCATAGTACCCAAGAAGGATGGAACTTTGCAAATGTGCATCAACTATAGATATTTGAACAAGATCATCCTCAAGAATCAATACCNGCAAATGCTAGAGTATGGAGTAATTTGACCAAGCACCTCACCTTGTGGGTCACCTATCATCATAGTACCCAAGAAGGATGGAACTTTGCAAATGTGCATCAACTATAGATATTTGAACAAGATCATCCTCAAGAATCAATACCCTCTGTTTGGGATCAATGATGTGTTAGATCAGTTGTGGCATGCCAAGTACTTCATGAAATTGGATCTCAAATTAGGATACCACTAGGTATGAGTTAAAGAAAAAGACACCTGGAAGATCATCTTCAAGACAAGGCAAGGTCTATATGAATAGCTGGTAATTCCTTTTGGTTTCACGAGGTCTCCATTCAATGAAGTTGTGACATAGCGCATTTGTTCATAGGATATTAAAGAATACCCCTAATTTCACTAGATATTGAGAAATATCTCCCCAAATCCATTTGTTTAACCCCATTCCAATACATTTTTCCAATTTAAAAACCCCATTTTTACTAGATATCCTGTATTTTTACCAAATACCCCTTTTTATACCCCCCAATACCTACAAACCCCCTTGTACCCTACACCCCCCCCCCCCCCAATACTTGCAATATATTGACTCTATTTTCCATAATTAAAAAACCCCCTTTATGAATGAACGTGATAAGATATTGGTCAATAATGTGAAGCCCCCGTGTTTGGTTTATGTAATTCATTAGCTACATTTATGCATTTGATAAATGGTGTATTGCATCCCTTTCTAGATTCATTTCTGATAGTGTAATTAGATGAGTATTGGTTTAGAGCTCTATCTAGCGAACATATTTGACATCTCATGCAGGTGTTAGAGACTCTAAAAAATCATCAATTGTTGGATAACATTAAGAAATGTGACCTTGCTCTGCAGTCCTTGGTGTATTTGGGGTATGTGATTGGTAGAGGGGAACTCAAGATATATCTATCAAATATGAATTTCATCCTCAAGAAACAAGTTCCTACTAATGCCATTGAATTTAAGATTTTTGTTGGGGCAAAAAAGTACCTACATAAGTTTATAGCATCATTTTCAATTGTAGTTGTGCCACTTCATGGTATAACTTTTACTAGTAACAGTTTCAATGGGGGAAGAATCTATAGAAATATTTTGATGAGTTGAAATAGAATATTAGTTAAGAACTAGTTCTTTCATTGCCTAATTTGCAGAATCCTTTCAAGGTGGAGATGGATGCAAGTGGATATCCTATGGGAGCAATCTTGATGCAAGAAGGTAAGATGGTATGCTATCATTCTGAAATGTTTCACGGTGGAGTCCTAAACTACCCTACATAATATAATAAATTATATACCCTGGTTTAAGTTGTTATGAAGTAAAAACATTATCTGATGGCCAAGGAAACCATTATCCACATTGATCACTAGTTACTATAGTATTTACAGGCCCATAGTAAGATTAGATAAACTAGACACTACAAGTGGATGGGGTTTTTGCAACAATTTCATCTAGTCATGAAATATAAGAAAGGAAGCAATAATAAGCCTATAAAACATGCTTTCAAGGCCACCCACATCCAAGATTATAGATTTGGGAACTCTTATGCACATGGACACTTTTATCCATGATACATACAAAGAGGCATACATAGAAGATGAAGACTTTTAAGAGGTGTTTCAACAACTATAGGGCCAAATTTGTGTAGAATAAGTAAATTAGTTTCTCTACAAGTTAGACAAGCTCTATGTTCCTAAAGGTGACATATTGCAACTTATCATAGAGGCTTACACCTCCAAAGTTGTAGGACATCTTGGTGTTGGGAATACAATTGCTTGCCTATAGAGGTATGGTTATTGGCCAAGAATGCAAGAATATGTAGCTTGGTTTATTACTTGGGATGCATACTTTTTTGTACCAACAAACCTAGTAACAAAAAACATGGCTTATGTAATCCCTTAAATGTACCCACTAAACCCTCGAAAAAATATCCATGAATTTTGTGGGTGGTTTTCTAACAATGAAGAAGGGACATGACTATTTGTTTATGGTAGTTGACATGTTCAACAAGGTGTGAATTCTTATGCCTTGTAAAGAGACCATCAAAGGACAAGAAGTAGTAAACATGTTCTTTTAAAAGGCATGGGTGCACTTTGGTATACCAAGGAGCATCATCTCATATAGGGATATCATATTTCTCAGTTCCTTTTGGACTACACTTTCAGAGAAGATGGACACCAAATTGAAAAGATCTACATTTTTTCATCCAGAGACAAATGGGAAAACATAAGTAGTCAACATGACATAAGTTTATATTTTGAGGGGTTACAATTAAAATAAATCCAAATACCTGGGATGAAAATTTGATTTGTATTCAACACTCTTATAACAAAACACTCCATACTTCTATTGGTAAGTCCCCTTTTGAAACTTGTCTTGGGTATTTACCACCGTCACCCTTGGATGTCGTATGAGAACGACAAGGAAGAGTGATGGAAGACATCACAAGAGATGCATTTAACGCAGAAAAAATTGTTGAAAGTATTAGGTACATCAATTGGCTACTACATGAGACATTGAAGAAGTCATAGGAAACGTACAAGGTCTGACATGATCAACACATAATTGAGAAAACATTCAAGGTGGGAAACAAAGTTTAGTTACACCTAAACAAAGAAAGGCTACAGGGTCTTGGTAAGAAGATCAAGGTTCTATAGTACTGTCCTTTTGAAGTGTTGAAGAAGATGGGTGATAGTGCCTATAGACTCAATCTGCCCCCATATATGTGCATTTACTCAGTATTAAATGTGGAAAATTTGAAACTCTATGAGCCTTCCATTTTGGATTAGGAAACTGAGGAATAGATCATACCTACCATAGAGGACTTGGCACCAAAATATTAGGCAGAGTTGGAAGAAGATATGGTTTTGCAAAAGAAGTCTAGAACTACTAGATAAGGGCATAATAAACTCTGACAAATAGGGTTGAAAGGGAAACTTCCAAGCAAGTCCAAACGGTACTCCAAGGAGAAGGTATAGGAAAATTTTCGTCACCTCATTTAGTAATAGCGTTTGGGGACCAAAAAATTCTCTAAATGGGGAGGTATGATCCATAATGGATCGTTATAAAAAAAATCATCTTCCTTGGTACTTTTTGGGAGGAAAAATTGGAAGAATTTTCTTGTAAGGCCTTTTAAGGGTAGGACCTAGTTTGGTGATTTGGGGTTCAAAAAATTCCAATGAGAATTTGAGGTACCAAATGAAAAATTTTGGGGTCAAAACTTTGAGAGCTTAGCTCCCATCCTCTCAATATTATTCTACACACCGTAATCTTTCCAACAATGCAAAATTCACCTCAATGAGAGTTTGTATCTAGAAATGATGTCTCTCGCAAGTTGACCTATTATGATAACCACCATGGTACCTAGTGGATGCCACATCAACACCCATTACTCACACATGTGGGGATAGTGAAGTGTGGACTTTCAAGAAGATTCTAGATGGTCCAAAACCCTGACGATAAGTGAGGATTGAGGCATGCAAAAAGCCTAACCCTAGACAACTATTAGGATATGTTATTTATTGGGCCACTAGGAAAGGAAGGGGTTCCATTCTTTTGGTATTGTTAGTGTTCCATTGTCGAGTAGGGAATTTAGGAGTGGGATATTGAATCATAACAAAGGGGATTAAATATTTGTAACAACCATTCAAGCCATGGCGTCTATGAAAACTCCATAGTGAGTTCCCCTTTCTTTGTACTTACATTTCATAACTAAGACAAAGTGAGTAGAGCATAGACCTCACCTTCTAGCTAGTTTTTCTCTTGTATTGGGTTTCCTAGGTCACATCATCAGGGATAATTTTATGGAAGGAAATTTATCTTAAAATGTAGAAACCTTGGTGAATCTTACTAGTCCTTAATATGCAATATGTAAACTGTTTGGCAATATTTTGTAAAAATATTCAAGTTTCTAAGGAGTTTATATAGTTTATATCAAAATCTAGCGATTCTTAAGGTAAAATAATTTTATTCTATAGATTATGAGCAAATAAATTTTTGAAAAATCAGAAATTTGTGAATCTTTTTTAGGGAAAAAACATGGAAAATTAGCTATCCCATGGGAGAAATTTAGCCCCTGAAAGTTTCCCTACACATCATATGTTCATTTGCATGGACAATGTGTGTTTTTGCTTGTTTCTTTCATTTTAGTATCAATTATTTCCATAATTTTGAGTAATACACTGGTAATAATAAATCTAAGATCTAAGGTAATAAACTACATAATAAAATATTTCAAAATATTGTAAGATGTGTTGTGACAAACTGATCCAATGGAATATACATGACAATTAATAGCTCAACCATAGCTTCAGAAAGTTCTAACACATAGATCTATGCATCTAGTGTTAGATCCCCCTCTTCTTCTCTCTTTTGGATTGTAATTTTTGCAAGGTTGAACTCACATGTTCATTACACTACATAAGTAAAATCGCATTGTTTTTATAGTGCTTTAATCATTGCCAGTTTTTTAATTCATTCATGTAGGTTCGACAATACATATATTCACATTTACTAGTATGTGATTCAATGTCCAATCCACACATATATTCACATTTACTAGTATGTGATTCAATGTCCAATCCACACAGATAACTTACACATATATTCTTATCACACTTGGAGGTGGCAACATGAACATGGACATAGCAATTGTGAAGATTTCCCATACTAGTCATTGTGACCACCTAACTAGAAGAAATTATACATATTGATATTGATAATGTTAAAATAAGATCAAGAAGAATAAACAACTTAAAATAAGGATCTACACCTTGTTAATATATTTTTTATTTTAATAAAAAATCTCAACTAAATTTTAATGGAAGTATTGAGTTTTAACAATTACTTGATATCTCGTTCCATTTAAAACACGGGCTTTGAAACACAAAAGATAAGTCTTATGTATTTACAATTATATAATAGAAACTTGAGTCATGCTTAATTATTTTATAGGGGTATTGGGTAATAATGAAAATTATGATATTAAACCATTGAAGTATAATTTGACATTGAACATAATCCAACTCCAGTTATCATTATAATGTAATTTTAGTGAAAACATTATGTTAAAATCAATTACACTGTATTCAGTTACACTTCAGTTATACGTTTGATGCTTCGGTGATAAGGTGAATATAATTTTTATTTATTTAATCATATTGTAAGGTTAATTGAGTTAAATATTTATTTATTTTATGGTAACTTATAATTTTTGAGCATATTCTTCTACTAATTTTTGCTCGAAATATGACTTAAAATGGTTAAAATTGCAAATTTAAATTATTGGAACTGTAAAATTTAAGTATCTCAAAAGTTTTTTAAGACGCTCAGTTCATTTATACATTAAAAAAAATTTAAGTAACATAAAATTGTGATTTCATTACAAAATTTATAATTGAATTCGAATAATAATTATTAAAATATACCAAAAAATAAAATGTTAAAACTACCTGTAGCATTTGCATTGCATGTTGTGTATGTTTCAATAGAAAAAATACATAAAAAAAATCAATGACAAATGTGTGGAGATTGATAAATTTATGTCATCCAAAATCAAGATAAATAATAGGGGATGTAGCTCAAACGGTAGAGCGCTCGCTTTGCATGCGAGAGGTACGGGGTTCGATACCCCGCCTCTCCATTTTCTCTTTTGTTTCCGGATTTGCTGCAACGTTCATCCATTTATTGCTAGCAAAAGTTATTATTCAGCAATCATATGTGTTGTGGTTATTTGTAGGAGCAAAGTCTCCATCTTTCATAATTAACCAGCAGTGACAGCGCAGTTAAGAGAGCATCATGATCAGGTCGTCTGTTCGATACACTTTCATTCCGCGACAGATGTAAATAATGAGAAACTAAATTACCTGAAAAAAAACGACCGATCCTTACACAAAGATAGGAATTCGTGGCGCAATGGTAGCGCCTCTGACTCCAGATCAAAAGGTTGTGTGTTCGATTCACGCCGGGTTCAATCCTCCGCTTTCGTAATTGCCTCCTATTTTTCACAGCAATCAGTAAGACAACGGAAAGTAGCATCATGTTAAAGGGTAACATGCAGCATATTGTAAAATTCATATGATATGATAGAGAGAAATGTGTAACATCTGGTGAGTTATCAGTTTCATTACCAATCAACGTGCACTCAGACTGGAGATCGCGTGTTCGATCCACACTCACCGCATTGCTTTATATCATCAATATGAAGAATGAAGAATGAGCAACCAAAAATAACTACAAAAGGATGACTAAAATTGGACTTCTGTATTCCAAACTGGTGTGAGGCCAATGTATTTTTATGCATTATGGGTTTCTCTTACATTTTTTATTTTGTTTCTCAGCAGTTGATACTGATATATCTCTATGAATTAAATATGGACAACTATATTAAAGTTTTTGAAATTCATATCCCTTCATTAACTAAAAAATGAAAAATGAGAGGCTAGATAAAAAAAAAAAAATTAGGAATTGATTTACCTACTACTACGAGGTTGCTAAATCTAGCATATTTTATGGGACTTTTTAGAGTGTCAATCAATACGATAAAAGTGAAGGAAAAATGTTCATAATACCATCATCAGACTCACATTGTGCAATATGGTTGGGTAGTGCAGAGTGTAATATCTACAATGTTTCAAATTTTGTTGTTGAGAGATACAAGGTGGTGGTTCATTGGTGGAAGCTCATGAAAATACGAGATATAACATTATATAAAAAATATTTAAAAAGATCTCAGCAATGAGTTGTTGGAATAGTAGGAATGCCATCCATTGATGTGAATAACATCATATAGGAATGGTCACCAAAAATAAAAATGGAAATGAGAGATAATAAAAATAAATTAGAAGAGATTTGAACAAATTGATGCACAACAAAAAGATGTTGGAAAGAATGGAGAGAGAAGAGCAATGGTGATGAATGTGATTTTATTTGAATGAAGAATTTCTATACTTGTCATTTTTTAATGACTTTTATCATGTAATACTCATAAATTATTAATTGATTTTAATTATTATATACTATTTCAGGTCAACTTATTGAAGGGTAATTGCTCTCTTTTATCCTGGCTTGGGACGTGGATTTTGCCGATGAATTTTTCACAATAAACAAATTATAGTTTTTGTAGTTAAGTGAGGAAGTTGGTGAAAATGACTGATTAGTAGTCATCATTTTATTTATATGGAATGTTATTATACATTGCCTTATTTTTTTTTTATGAAAAGTACAACTCTACAATGGAATTATTGTTATCACTTGTTTTTATTTATTGCATCTTTTTAATCTTGATATATTGAACAATGTATGTCATAGTGATATTATGCATACATGTGCATAAATAAAATGTTGACAATTGTACATTAATCTTGGATTTAAATATTATATACACATTAGAAAATAAATTCAAAATATTGAAATCCAAATACACATTGTAGTAATTTTATGTTTGACACTTTTGGAAACCAAATTCATAATTTTGGAATCAAAATTGACACTTTGGGCTTTCAAAATTCACACTTCATAATACAAATTTGCACTTTTGGAATTGAAATTATTGAAATTCACACTTTCACAATCAAAATTCATGATTTCACAATCAAAATCCACACTTTTGAAAATTTAAAGTATAAATTGACCATTACCTATGGGGAGTGCAAGGGCATGCAATCCCTCAAGTTTGGACTTGATGTGCATAACTGCTTCAGTTATTTGTTTATTCCATGGAATCTGATTTTTCTTCAACTTTTAATAGAGAATGGATGAGTCCTTTGTTTGTTCTAGATATAATTTTTTGATGTAGTTCAAAGTGTAAGTTTTAAACCTGTGAAGTAAAACTATGCATACATATTCTTAAGAAAAACAAAAATTAATCAATAGATCATACACATTGTACACATAGATTTATGTTGGAAACCCTTAACTAGGAGAAAACCGACCTCCCTTGATGTCGCACCTCTCAACTCTTCATTGTATTAATTTCACCATTCACAATACAATATATACATTATTTTAGGTATTTTAAAGCTACCAAAACCCCAATCCCTTAATCCGAGATTAATTTAGAAAACCACTAAAAACAACGAAAATCGACGCACCCCCCACACACATGCAATGATATAACACATACCCAACATTCTCCCACTTGTTCTTTTCTTTGCATACAGGGGGTCACTGGGCCACCAAGAAGGGCGCCCACCTTGCTTCACCAACCGGTAGGAGAGAATTAACATGTAGTCATTAATTACTATTGTAACTTGTTCTCACCAATCCAATTGAGCAGGGCATTGTTGAATAATAGTTAATATGTCATTTTTTTTCCAGTTCGTCACTTTGTAAACAACCCTCACTAGTCCAGTTGAGTAGGGTGCTTCTTAAATAAGTTTAGTATGCCAGTGTTGTCAGTCTGTTGTTGCGGAAGAAACCCTCGTCGATTCAATTGAGCAAGGCATTGCAGAAATAAAGAAACAACTTTTGTTGTAACTGCAAATAATGCAGAGGATAAAGTCACCCTTCATAATATTAAAGGGAGTCCTTCTATCTCGTAATAGATTGATGGTATTTTTTTGTTTCATATCTATTCTATTGTTTGCTTGTTGCGTTTTTATGTGTGTATCCACTTAGTTGTTGTGTTTTTGCAGTGCACCTAGTTGTTATTGGTGCACCCTTCTGATCTCAATTGTCGATCAATTGGTATCAGAGATTTGATCTCATAAATCTTCTTCTTGCACTCAAGAAGAAGATGGAGAGTCCATCCACAGTCCTCAGGCATGTTTTTGTTTGTTTGTGATAATCAGTCTCGACAATCAATGCTCTACTTAGAGCTGTCAATGCGTCCTTCTTAGGGTCAGCGTCTCAAACTTGAGGTGTCCAATGCACCCTTCTCAGGGCCCTCCCGCATCTCAGTTGTTGAGATTTCCAGTGTGCCCTTCGTAGGGATTCCAGAGTGCCCTTATCAAGGCTCTACCACAACTTCTCAGTGTGCCATATATAACATTATTTCAGAGTGTCCTCTGCATCATTGCTTAGGGATCCCTTCCGTGAATGAAAATCATGTTGCCAAGCCGAGAACCATCTACAGAGGATTCCAACTCCAACATGTCTACACTAGTTCAATAACTAGCTCTCGCTCTTCATGAGTTACTTTTCCTACAACAATGCAAGTCTCCATCACCTATGCAGCTTGACACCCGCTTCCAATTGCCAAAATTTGTTGGGAAAATGAATGGATAGACTATCGATTCTTTGATCCGAAGTCTCTCCACCAACTTCAAGACCTCTCCTGAGATGAAAGAGGACACTAAGTTGTAGATATCCATCCTGCAACTCGAGGGCATCACTTAAGCCTAGTGGGACACCCAACTTGAAAAGTCTAAATTGGTCATTGAGATTGGTGAGACAACAACTATGACAACCACACACATTATTTCCTGGGATGATTTCTATCATGCCTTGTGAGAACGCTTCTATCCCCTAGGATATCTCCACAATATTCTCGCAAAATGGTTGCAACTCTGAAAACTATGCAACCAGTCCGTCTAAAGCTACATGGATGTCTTCAGCAAATTTCACATCCAACTGCATATCAACAATCCATAAGAGGTATTAATTATCAAATTCAATTCTGGTTTATTAATGCATCTCTGTTGTGAATTTGATTTATTTGAGAACTCTTCCTTGGACAAGGCCTTCTTATGGGCCTTGGTCGTGGAATGTTAGGTGGTTCCTCAAATCCTCTCTCCTCAAATCTGACCTACCTCTACCACTTATGGTCCTTCACAGTCTCAGTATTCCACCACTTCCCCATCCACGTCCAAAAATGCGCCCTGGTGCACTTTTCATAAGACTAACTCACACGCCTTTGTTGATTGTCGCACACTTAAAAATATATGGAAAAATAAGACTTTGGTTGGCAAAGTCACTCCATCAGAGTTCCATGACCATCCATAAATTGTATCTCTCGATAATCCAACAAAAGTCGACCCCTCTCTCATCTTGATGAGTACTCCCAAACCAGGTAGCACTAAAGTTCCCCTCTTTATGCATAATTTTCAAATTAAGAATGAAATCGACACCCTCATTTTGGACAACAAAAGATAAAATAATATCGTGTTCCAAGAATAATTCCAACTCTTGCAAATTCCCACCACTCTTCACCCTGATCATATCAACTTGGATGGGTAAAAAAGGGTGGGCGTCGTATTACTGTCTCCCAGTGTTGCACCATCACATTTGCTATTAGAACCTTCCACAATACTGTGGTTTGTGATGTCTCACCCTTAGATTGTGCCAACTTTCTTTTGGGTCTCCCTTACCAACAAGAACAACACGTTGTATACCATGCAAAATCTCACCAGTACCACCTGCAACATAAGGGACATACCTATGTGCTTACCTCAACAACTCTTAAATCCACTTTGTCGCTTACTGGTAAAGCAACAATTAAGAAATTCAATCTCCACGAAGATGTTTCTTTGTGTTTGGTGCACCCTGTTTAGCCAGATAACCTCACCAATCCGACACCTCCCAAAATAATTCCTCTCCTCCATGAATTTGCAAATGTTTTTAATCCACCCACAGACCTGCCTCCATTTCGGTCCATTGAAAACACCATTGATCTCATTCATGATGCCTCCTTTCCCAATGCACCATCATATCACCTTGCTCCCCTAGAGGCTATGGAAATCAAACACAAAATTAGCCCACTACTAGAATCCGACAATATTCAACCCTCCTCATTTCCCTGCACATCTCCAACATTTCTTATTCCAAAAAAGGAGTCTGTCGAATGGAATCTAGTTACAAATTATCGTTCCCTTAACAAAGCCACCATTAAAAAATTATATCCCTTACCCTAGATCGAGGATTCACTGGACTATTTACAAGGGGCTTGCTTCTTCACTAATATGGATTTGAGAACCTAATATCATCAAGTGCACATGCAGACAACATACATATGGAAAACAACGTTCAAGACCAAGTTTGGTCTTTATGAGTGGTTGGTCATGCCATTCAGACTGATTAATGCACCAACAACATTAATGAGGTTAATCAATGACATCTTACAGCCTCACTTGGGTAAGTTTGTAGTGATTTATTTTGACGATATATTAGTTTTTAGTAGGTCCCGAGAAGAACTTATTCAACATGTCTGCAACATGCTTGAGTTACTACAGACACATAAGCTTCAGGTGAAGGAAAAGAATTCCTACTTTGGACAAACATAAGTCCAATATTTAGGATTTATTTTAGACCGAACAAGAGTGTGCCCAAAAACCACTCGAGTACAAGAATTAGCTAAATGGCCAGCACCCTCCAATGCTCATATGATGAAAAGTTTTATGGGTGACATTAATTTCTACAGGAAGTTTGTATCCCATATCTTGCAGTTGGTTCATCCTTTGCATCAATTATCTAATCAAGAAAAAATCTTATGGAATGCAAAGGCTCAATGCCATTTTGAGAATCTAAAGACAACATTGTGCTCTACTCATGTCCTTCATTTGCTAGATTTGGAACCGCCCTTCGAAATTGAGATGAACGCATCTCAGTTCATTATTGGGGATGTACTTAAACATGGAGGTCACCTGATGGCGTACCATTCAGAGACCCTTTCAAAATCCAAAGTCAATTACACTACCTCTGATAAATAATTCTACAGCTTGGTGCAGGATTTCAAGCAGTGGCACCATTATATTATGGGAAAATAAACCATTCTACACACAGATCACCACCCCCACATCTTCATAAAATCATGGAGTAAAATGAAAGAATAGAGACATATGAAGTGGACAACCTAGATACAACAATTCCATCTCGTCATTAAGTACAAGAAAGGGGTCACT
The DNA here is from genome assembly GCA_010110895.2 of Picea sitchensis. Classification (NCBI taxonomy): domain Eukaryota; kingdom Viridiplantae; phylum Streptophyta; class Pinopsida; order Pinales; family Pinaceae; genus Picea; species Picea sitchensis. Next base: position 143,499 of record SNQJ01S0015480.1, on the reverse strand, counting down.
AACAAGATGGAGGACTTGCTAAGTAGACCACATGTGTAGGTCATGCATATCTTAGAGGTGCATTATGACACACATGATGACTAGAAGGGAATGTATGAAATAGATCCTTGCCTCAAATAAATTTGGGCAACACTACAACAACCGACAATCATCAATAAAACACCCTTTCTTGATTATACCATCCTAGATGGATGTCTCTACCAATTAAACCAATTGTGTGTGCCACGATCCAAGGATCGCCTAATTCTCATAAGGGAGGAAAATTCCTCGGGGGGAATTTTGGTACAACCAAGACAATTCTATACCTCCAACGCTACTTCTATTGGCCAGCGTTGTCCAGACATGTGGAAAAATTCATTCTCACATGCTCACTATGTTCCCAAAGTAAGCCTTCTAGTCACAAGCATGGTATGTATCAACCTTTACCAATTCCATCTCATCCATGGGAATATATTTTCATGGACCTTTTGAGTGGGATGCCTACCATACTGTGAAAGCACGATGCCATTTTGGTAATTGTCTATCATTTTTCAAAGATGACGCTCTTTCTCCCTTGCCATAAAACTACTTCTACTGCTCAAACTACTGATCTTTTCTTCTGGCATATTTGGCCACACTTTGGATTTCCCAGTAGCATCATTTTTTATAGGGACCCTTGCTTCCTTAACACCTTTTGGCACACTCTCTAGGCATTGCTTGGTTGTGATATTTGTTTCTCCACTGGATTTCACCCCCAGATCGATGAGAAAACAAAGGTGGTAAATCATATGTCGGTACACTTACTTCACATCTATTTTGTGAGAAATAAGTAGTGGGATTTATACCTCCATATCATACAACATAGCTACAATTGAGACACACACTCTTCCACAGGGTTCCAACCCCTCACTTCTCACCATTCAAAGTTTGTCTTGGGTTCCATCCCCTTGCACCCTCATATATGCCCCTCACTTTGGCGCCTTCAATATTGATACATCAACAACAAGAACAACATGCAACAAACCATTTTATTCATAGTTTATCACAATGACACACTCAGGTTGCAACTACCTTGAAAGTAGCAAAAGACCGTGCCAAACAGTGTCATGATAAACATCGCACTACCTTGCCCTTTCAATCAAGAGATCGAGTGTGGCTCCTATCGAATAAGAAACACTTTAAATGGTTCCATTATAAGATACATCCATTACGGTATGACCCATACACAGTCTTATAATGCATTGGTGAGAATGTGTATCATTTAGACTTTCCCACACAACTGGGCATACATGATGTGCTCAACGTCAACAAATTGAAGCTATTCAAGCCTCGCATTATTGAAGATGTAGTCACAGTTCAACATCCAGTAAAAAATATCCTACATTTTTAAACTCCTCTACTTGAAGATAAAATTTTGGACGTACACACTAGGACAACATGTCATCGACATCATGTTTTGCATCTTGTTAGTAAAGAAGGTCAAAATCTAGCTTATGCCAAATGCATGGCTACCGAGATAGTGCAACACAAGTTTCCTCACTTGTTAGCAGAAGCATGGATGCTTCCAGATATAAATAGGGAGGAATTGGGCCACCAGGAAGGACATCCACCTTCCTTCGCTAACCAGTAGGAGAGAATTAGCATGTAGTCATTAATTACTATTGTAATATGCTCTAGTCAGTCTAGTTGATCAGGGTGTTGTTGAATAATAGTTAGTATGTCAATTTTTTTTAGTTAGTTACTTTGTAAAAAACCCTCGCTTTTACATATCTTCATCTCAGTCTACATCAACAAACCCATGTATGTCCAACAGTCTCTCCAATCCTGGTCTTCCTTGGTAGCACAATCCATAACTAGTAGTGTCGCACCAATACCTGAAAACCCTCTTTACTACTGTCCAATGCTCTTTCCCTGGTTTTGACATATACCTGCTCAAAAATCCCATTTCATGTGCAATGTACAGTCTAGTACAGACCATTGCATACATCAAACTTCCAATTACCACACTAGCATACAAAACCTGTGACATGTGTTCTTCCTCTTCCCGTGTCTTGGGACATTGTACTGTAGATAAATTTACACCTACAATAATAGGTACCTTGACTGGGTTACTTTCCTACATATTAAATCTCTATATTATCGTCTCAACATATTTTCTTTGATTCAACCAAATTTTCCTATTTACACGATCTCTTTTAGTTTCCATTCCCATAATGAAGTTAGCAACACCGAGATCTTTCATGTCAAATTTGGAGGATGGTTGTGATTTCACCTCCTCGATAACATCCATTTTATTTCCTACCGGAAACATGCCATTGACATACAACACTACATAAACGAAGTGATTACCAACCTTCTTGGAATATACACAGTGATCAGCCCTGCTTCTCACAAATCCCAGTTCAATGATGTATGTGTCAAACTTTGGGTACCACATCCTAGGTGATTGCTTCAGACCATATAGTCACTTCTTTAGCTTACAAACAAACTCTTTATTTCCCTTCACAACAAAATCTTTTGGCTGGTTCATGTAGATTTCTTCTTCCATATCCCCATGTAGGAACGTTGTCTTCACATCCATATGTTCTACATCGAAATAAAAAGCAACAACGATAGATAAAATAAATCTAATAGAAGTTAACTTGGAAACAAGAGAAAAAATTTCACCGAAATCAATTCCCTCTACCTAGGAATAACCTTTTTCTACTAACTGAGCTTTGTATTTCTCCACTTTTCCTTCGACATTTAAATTCTTAAACAACCATTTGCTACCAACATATTTTCTTCCAACCAAAAACTCTACTAGATCCAATGCCCCATTCTTATCCAAGGCATTCATCTCTTCAACCATGGCCTTCTTCTAGAGTTTACTATCCTCTGAATTCACTACTTCCCTGATAGTTGTGGGATCATCATCCGTAATAGATAAAACAAAATTAGCATGAAAATTAGGTGGAATATACCTCTATGGTTGCCTTCTTTCCCTCACTAATCTCCTCAATATTGGGGTATGATTTTCTTCTTCTTCTACTTCGTCTTCTTCTATAGATTCATAGTTTGGATGATCCAAATAAAACTCTATTTTCTCAGGTTCTTCTTCTCTTGGTAGGAATTCCTATTTGGGAACATCTTTAACCTCTCTAAAAAAACATCATGATTGTAAATAGTCATCTTGGTTTCTAGGTTCCAAAGCTTATAACCTTTCATACCATATTTATAACCAATAAAGATAAAATTTTAAGCTTTATTTTCGATCTTACTCCTATTTTCCTTTGGAACATATACATAAGCATCAAAACCAAACACTCTGAGATGTTCAAGAGAGGGTTTCTTACCATTCCATACCTCATGTGGATTTTTTTCCACCAACACTAACAAGGGATATCTATTTACTAGGTAACATGTATTACCCACAATCTCTACCCATAATTATTGTCCTAACCCAACACCACTGAGCATTCTCCTTGATTTTTCCATCAATTCTTTGTTCATCCTTTTTGAAACCTTGTTTTTTTGAGGTGTGTATGCAATAGTATTCTGCCTTTCTACACTACACTTTTTATAGAACTCTTCGAATTCATTCCTGCAGAATTCTCCACCATTATGTCTTCAATACCTTTATTTTCTTCTCTGTCTAATTTTCTAACAAAGCCTTAAACTATTTAAATTTATCAACTACCTTGTATTTATTCCTAAGAAAATAAATCCATGTGTTCCTTGAGAAGTCATCTATGAATGACACATAATACACAAATTTACCCAGTGATGGAACATGCACAGGTCCAAGCACATCATTGTGTATCAACTCTAAGATCCACTTTTCTCTTGTAGCACCAAATGGGAATCTTACTTGAATTTGTTTACGATAAATGCAATGTTCATAGAAATCAAAATCCAAGATGCAATTAGACATACCTTCAACCATACATTTACTAAGTAGTGTTTGAAGGCCCTTTTCTCCAAAATGTCCTAGTCTTTGATGCCACACCACAGTCTTCTTTCAAGGGATAGTATGGATCATGTCTTATTTATTTCTCTGCTCATGGACAATAGGACTATTACACCCATCAGTATAAGTACTTCCTAACAACTTGTACATAGTTCCACATCGAACTCCCCTCATCAACACCATTGCTCCTTGTACCATCTTGCAAGTGCCCTTTCCTAATAAAGTATCCACACCTGCATCATCCAACTTACTTACAAATATTAGGCTCATGGATATATTTGGAATGTGAAGAACCCCAAGGAGAGTTCTAATCCTTCCATCTTTCAACAACTTAACCCTTCCATGTCCCATGGTTTTTTCCATCAAGTCATCTCTTAGGAAGACATCGCCACCATTGTACTTTTCATATTCACAGAACCACTACCTATGAGGATTCATATGAAATGATACACCTGAGTCGATCAACCATACACTACAATCTACATGTGTACTTGTAGATCTTGGGTAAACATCAACTCCTTCTATGGTGGTTTTTTGCCTCTATGGAAGAGGCATCATCAGATCCCTTTTCTTTATCAATGTTCTTAGACCTGCAATCTTTCTTATAATTCCCAACTTTACCACACTTCTAGCATTTCCTCAAAGGTTTTCCAGGAGATTTAGATCTACCTCTAGATTTAGATCTTCCCCCCCAAAAAAGACTTATTTTATTCCTATCTTGGGGATTACCTCTTAGAAATAAATCATTTGCGCTATGAATATCCATGATTTTCTGCCTCATCTCTTCCGATAAAAAGGATGCAACTACATCCTCATTCTTCAATGCATATTGAGTGGTACTACCAATTGCTACAACAAGATTATCCCATGAGTCTGATAAAGAACATAACAAGGTAATACACTTATCTTCTTCTGCAAGNTCAACTACCTTGTATTTATTCCTAAGAAAATAAATCCATGTGTTCCTTGAGAAGTCATCTATGAATGACACATAATACACAAATTTACCCAGTGATGGAACATGCACAGGTCCAAGCACATCATTGTGTATCAACTCTAAGATCCACTTTTCTCTTGTAGCACCAAATGGGAATCTTACTTGAATTTGTTTACGATAAATGCAATGTTCATAGAAATCAAAATCCAAGATGCAATTAGACATACCTTCAACCATACATTTACTAAGTAGTGTTTGAAGGCCCTTTTCTCCAAAATGTCCTAGTCTTTGATGCCACACCACAGTCTTCTTTCAAGGGATAGTATGGATCATGTCTTATTTATTTCTCTGCTCATGGACAATAGGACTATTACACCCATCAGTATAAGTACTTCCTAACAACTTGTACATAGTTCCACATCGAACTCCCCTCATCAACACCATTGCTCCTTGTACCATCTTGCAAGTGCCCTTTCCTAATAAAGTATCCACACCTGCATCATCCAACTTACTTACAAATATTAGGCTCATGGATATATTTGGAATGTGAAGAACCCCAAGGAGAGTTCTAATCCTTCCATCTTTCAACAACTTAACCCTTCCATGTCCCATGGTTTTTTCCATCAAGTCATCTCTTAGGAAGACATCGCCACCATTGTACTTTTCATATTCACAGAACCACTACCTATGAGGATTCATATGAAATGATACACCTGAGTCGATCAACCATACACTACAATCTACATGTGTACTTGTAGATCTTGGGTAAACATCAACTCCTTCTATGGTGGTTTTTTGCCTCTATGGAAGAGGCATCATCAGATCCCTTTTCTTTATCAATGTTCTTAGACCTGCAATCTTTCTTATAATTCCCAACTTTACCACACTTCTAGCATTTCCTCAAAGGTTTTCCAGGAGATTTAGATCTACCTCTAGATTTAGATCTTCCCCCCCAAAAAAGACTTATTTTATTCCTATCTTGGGGATTACCTCTTAGAAATAAATCATTTGCGCTATGAATATCCATGATTTTCTGCCTCATCTCTTCCGATAAAAAGGATGCAACTACATCCTCATTCTTCAATGCATATTGAGTGGTACTACCAATTGCTACAACAAGATTATCCCATGAGTCTGATAAAGAACATAACAAGGTAATACACTTATCTTCTTCTGCAAGATTAATATCAATGGAGACAAATTGACTTACCAAAGTATTGAAGGCATTTAGATGCTCTGTCACAGAATCTCCATCTTCCATCCTGAGATGATACAACTTCTTTCGAAGAAACAACTTGCTTACCAGGGACTTTGATTGACAATAATTTCCTAACTTTTCCCATAGTTCCTTGGTTGTAGATTCTCTCGAGACATTCAGTAACAATGAATCTTCTAGGCAAAGTCAAATCATACTCCTTGCTATTCTATCCAACTTCTCCCAATATTCTTTCAACATACTAGTAGATTGTGTACCAGTAGGTGGTGTACCTATAGATTGTGTACCAGTAGGTTGTGTACCAAGATCCACAACGATCCATTTTTCTTTGTCTACAAGAAGGTCCTTAATTTTAAGATTCTATAGCTTAAAGCTTTGACCTTTGAAATTATCAATCTTGATTCTAGAACTACTCACCATTATCTTTCAACACGTGAATCACTACTACAAAGTTGCCATAGAACCCAGGTTTATCATAGACCCAAGATAGAATTGATCTATCAAGACCGAGCCAAACCCTCAACAACAAAGGCATCTCCCTAAATCAAAAAATGTGCTCTAATACCACATATAAGTTTTAAACCTGTGAAGTAAAACTATGCATACATATTCTTAAGAAAAACACAAATTAATCAATGATTCATACACAGAATACACAAAGATTTACATTGGAAACCCTTAACCAAGAGAAAACCAACCTTCCTTGGTGCCACACCTCTTAACTCTTCATTGTATTAATTTCACCATTCACAATACAATATATACAATATTTTAGGTATTTTGGAGTTACCAAAACCCTAATCCCTTAATCCAAGATTAATTTAGAAAACCATTAAAAATTGCAAAAATTGCAAAAAACAATTTGGGTCACTGCCCCAAAGCCGAAGGATTTTCCTAAGCAAGGGGGGAAATGCTCCCCCCTCCCCTCCTAGGGTATAATTTTTAAGCTTGTGAAGTAAAACTATACATACAAATTCTTAAGAAAAACAAAAATTAATCAATTATTCATACACACAATACACAAAGATTTACACTAGAAACCCATAACCGAGAGAAAACCAACCTTCCTTGGCATCACATCTCTCAAATATTCATTGTATTAATTTCACCATTCAAAATACAATATATACAATATTTTAGGTATTCTGTAGTTACCAAAACCCTAATCCCTTAATCCGAGATTAATTTAGAAAACCACTAAAAATAGCAAAAACGACAAAAAATAATTTGCGGCACTACCCCAGAGCTGAAGGATTTTCCTAAGAAAGGGGGAAAATCCTGCCCCCCCCCCCCCCCCCC
>SNQJ01S0015480.1:95337-135423 GCA_010110895.2 Picea sitchensis | reverse complement strand
GGGGTATAAGTTTTAAATATGTGAAGTAAAACTATGCATACAGATTCTTAAGGAAAACAAAAATTAATCAATGATTCATACACACAATACACACAGATTTACACTGGAAACCCTTAACCGAGAGAAAACCAACCTTCCTTGGCATCATACCTCTCAACTCTTCATTGTATTAATTTCACCATTCAAAATACAATATATACAATATTTTAGGTATTCTACAGTTACCAAAACCCTAATCCCTTAATCCGAGATTAATTTAGAAAACCACTAAAAATAGCGAAAATTGCAAAAAATAATTTGGGGCACTACCCCAAAGCCAAAGGCTTTTCCTAAGAAAGGGGGGAAACCCTGCCCCCCCTCCCTCCTCGGGTAGTGCCCCGCACACATGTACATTGTCAAGTGGTGGGATCTTCAAATCCAACGCACCCGCCACACACATACAAATAATATAACACATACCCAACACAGAGAACCCTAAAATATGTGTAGTTAGGTCTTGGTCATAGTAATATCATGGAAAGACTTCAATTTAAGAAGAACATATAGATGCGACGTTATTTTTCCTTCCTTTAGTTTAAATTCTTACTTATTAGTCAAAATTTAATAAAATTTACATTAACCTCTTAATTTTCTTATAAATTGGATGAGAGAGATTAAAAACCTTTGAGATCATTATCCTCATTTTCTATAAATAATTACATGACATCCTCTATACAAAAATGTCATTTGACTAATAAATAATATTAATAACCTTATATATGAATCATTTAACTAATAAATAATATTAATAACCTTATACAATGTGAATGCGCCTAATAATTAAGAGCATGATCAATTGTTTCCATTTATTATTATTATTATTATTAAGATGATTTAAGATGGTAATTATACCTTAAAATCATGATTTTCACTAACTTATTTTATTAAATCATTTTTTTAATAATTTTAATAAAAAAAATTATAATTAAAATCACAACAAATAATTTTTTTTATCTTTATATCTATTTTTAAATATAATTTATATAATAATAATAAAAATTATAAAATTTATATTTATTTTTTTAATGAAATTATCATAATATCACATTATCAAATCAGAATACAACAAACACAACCACTAATTTTTTTTTAATATAACTTATATAATAATAACAAAAATTATAATTTTTTTTTATGAAATTATCATAATATCAAATCCATATTTTATAGAGAGCACATCAAGAAAAACTAGATCATGAGAGAGGAGTCTTCTTGATTGATGATGAGTACACAAAAACGTGTAAATTAAAAGTTGAGTAGATTCCAACTCATAACGAATCACATATATGTGATGTATGGGTTGTAAACAGAAATTCAATGGCTTCCACGGATCTCAATTTCATTTTATATCATTTTATTTTTGGAATTAAATAAATAAATTATTAAATATTTTTAATTTACAAAGTTTTAAAATGAAAATTAGGTAAATAAAATTTAATATAATTTATCATTTTGAATATTGAGGAATAAGTATTTATATATATTTTTATATAATTAATTTGGTTTTATTTTAGTTTTAAATTTATCAAATATTAAAAAGATTAAAAAAAAAATTGAGATTATAATAATTTTCTGAAAATTGCATTTTGGCTATTTTAATTTCAAAGAGTTTCAATTCTAATCTAAGATCATCTTCACTAGTGAGAAACTCAACAATATGGTGCCTTTAACCAAAGTATTAATAATCTTTGTTTCTCACAAAGACCATCGGACCTTAATCAAAAGATATACCATTAGTCCACGTATCAATAATATTTGTTTCTCACAAAGATCATCCTACCTTAGTCAAGAGATATACAATAAATATATCATTATCATTGGAGTTAATATTATTTCATTAGTTTTTCAGAATGTGAACCGAAGATAACCAAACTTCACTTAGGGTTGCATTATCATCACCATTAATATTATTAAGATGTAATTTAATTTTCCCTGCTTGACTTATTTTTCTTTTTGGTAAATTTGTTTTCTTTCACAATGATTTTGGCATCTTCTAAACATGTTTAGTGACTGATGTTATGAATGTGCTTTGTAAAGGTTGATCTTTTAATTTTATCATGTCTCAAATCTACACAATACTCTTTTAATTTTGGATGAAAAGATTTGCCTCTCTCCAATGTAAAGTTTGATGCATAAATATGAAATAGAGCACACCTCTTTATACAGTTTAGGATTTGGTAAATATTTTGTTGAATAAACCATTTTTCCAATTGTATTTCGAGGAAGAAGTCAACATCTATGTTTACCTTCTCAAATATTTTTTCTAACTTGTTTGTTGTCCCTTGGAGGTAGGGTAGACAGATTTGGGTACCTATTTCCTCTACTTGTTGTGTTGAGTGAGGGCTTCTTCTTCATTTTTTAATAACTCTTTCTAGTTGCTTCCTTTCATACCCATTCCTCCAGAAAAATTTTCACAAATGATTTAATTCATGATCAATATGATTTTTATCAGAGATTTTAATAACCCTAGTCACCAAAGCATATTTTATAAAATATTTAGTCTATAAATTAAAAAACACTAGCAAAATTACATAGGTTTTGTTGTTGACCTACCACTTGGGAAACCAGATCAAAATTGTACCTCGTGACCTTATTTATCACCTTGATAAATTATGTGTAACTACAAGCGAAGCCAAAGACTAATTGATTTCGGAGCCTTCTTTTTCAAGTTTGTTGAACGCTTTGGAGTGACAAAGACAATGGCTCCTTGTATCATCATATATACTAGCTTCACATGAGACAATATGTTGAACACTGTCTCAAATATTGTGTGTCATGTTCCATTGTCAAGCCAACTAACCACTATTTAGGTATGTGTACACCATTGTATGTTCTTTCTATACCTTAGAAATCTGTCATTTTAGATTTTCTTTAGGGGTTACCCATGATCAAGCATTATCATGACTATGTTTTGGTTATTGTAGATTTTTTTTTAGGGGTTACCCATGATCAAGCATTATCATGAATATGTTTTGGTTATTGTTGACCATTTTTCCAAAATGACTATCTTGACTCTATGTAAGAAGACAACCACAACCCTTGATACAGTGTGAATGTACTTCATTCATGTTTTATTCCATTTTGGTTTACCATATTCCATATTGTCTTCTCTTGACTCTAGATTTCTCAATGATTTCCAAAATGCTTCATGGTCAATACTTAACACCGAACACAAGTTCTCTACCACTTTCCACCGTCAAAAATACCAATAATAAATTTTAAACTAAACATGAGCTCATTTTTGACACATGTATAACCATACACATCCTCACACATAGGATGTGCATGTTATACAACATGTTTACAATAGAGCTTGACATAGCTCTATGAAGCATAGCCCTTTTGGATTTCTAACCATCCAACCTTGTAGATGTATCATTTCTACAACTTGTAGAATCATCTACTCTTAAGAATGCCAAATAATAATTAAAAATTACAACTTTCATTGGGTAGATTTAATAAATATGTGAATATATCCAATCAAACTTATAATATTGTAGCATAAGTACAATCAAAGACATGATGCATATTGAGTGTGTCACTCTTTCCAAGTAGGTGATTGAGTTTGACTACAATTGTAAAAAATATTTAAGGTTCAGCACAAGCAACATTGATATGGACCTTACTCTCTTCTCAAAATAGTTAATGATAATGCTTTCCAGCTTAATCTACCACGTCACTTGGGAATGCATCCCATCTTCAACACTCATCTACTAAAACCTTATTTACTAAAACTTTATTTCCTAATTGTTTAATGCAAAAACCAAGATTTCAATGCCTATTGACTTAGATCTAAAACACTTAGCACTAGTTAAGATTGATCACATCATCAATAAACAACTTAATTCTACTCACCAACAAAATATAATAAAATTGATCACATCATCATAAAAAAGCTTAATTCTACTCACCAACTAAATATAATATAATATATCGCGTAACAGTATTAAATTTATAATATAAAAGTTTTCCCTATGTATTTTGAACTTTCATGTTTGAAAGGGTATTTCGTCTTCTCCGCTTCTATTTCTTAAAAACAACTTATACTATATTCATATCATCTTTGCCTTAGAATTCCTATGCATAGCATTTTTATATTTTCTTTTCATTTTTTTTTTTAAAGGTAGAAATTAATATATTTCTTATATGATTTTGATAAAGTATATTTTATTTTCTATATAATTAATATATTAAAAATTAATTATATTTAAAGTATATTTTATTTTATATATAATTAATATATTAAAAATTAATTATATTTATAAAATTATAATTTCTTTCTAGTTACTCAAAGTATTAAATTACCATCATGATATAGTATAAAACAAAATACTATTTTTTAAATTTAAATTTAATTATATTATCCACTAATATGAGATATCTATATCTTGTTCTCCCTTGACCATAAATAAATGACATTTCTTTAAAAATATACTTAAATTACCATCATAGTTAACAACCACTTATAGTATCAAAACAAAATACTATCTTATAAATCTTAATTTAATTATATTATAGTATCAAAACAAAATACTATTTTATAAATCTTAATTTAATTATATTATCCAATAATAATATGAGATATCTTGTTGTCCCTTAACAATAAATAAATGACATTTATTTAAAATTATACTTATTTAAAAAAATACATATATTTCCATTACAAAATATTAATTAATTATTTTTATTATAATTATAATTATTTTTTTTAAATTTTAAATTCAATTTATTTTAAAATTTTAAAATAAAAATCAATGTAAAACAAAATATTAATTGTGTAGATTTAGATTTCTCCAAGTAAATGTGTATAGAATTTATGAAACCTTCAACATTTCTAGTGGACACTCCACCCATAATCATTGCTTTAATAGTCTTTCATGATGAGTGAAGTGTCCACTCTAAACATTGGATATTTCATAAACTCTAGACACACTTTATTTCCAAAAATCTAAATAAACATTATAAGAAAATGTGAAAACCTACACACTATGAAAATACTATTTTTTTTCTATCTTAATTTTAATTTTATTATTCATAAACAAACCTTAAAACTTCAAATGTATTGTTCTACTTTAAACTCTCTTTGAAATTATATTAATTTTAAAGTCATATCAATTAAAAATATTGCAAATATTTTAATTACAAAAAAGTGATTAATTAATTTTTATTATAATTCTAATGTTTTGTAAATAAGTGTTTATATATTACCGTTCAAGATCAAAAATTACAGTAGCGTCATGAGTGTCAAATAATTGTGAATGTTGAATTGCCCCTAAGGGAAACCAATTCATCTTGTTTCTACAAATTGAAAAAACCAGTATTTAAACAATTGGAATATAATCGCCCCATGGGGAAACCGATTCGTTCAGACATGTCTGACCTTCTAGAAAATCCAAGACTGACTTTTGACAAGCAAAAATAAACCATTGTTCTAGACACCACATTCGACCCAAAAGGACACTTGTAAAACGTAAAGGATAGACAAAAATAACCATGCAATATGACACATGTGCATATGTCGACGCTCATGCATTCAGTCTGTCACTTTTTTCCAAGTTGTTCGTTGTTGGCGCTTGAATAGCTGGAGCCATGACCACCGTTGAGGTCGCTAGTGCACTAGAGGCTTGTTCTGGGGAGTGTCGAGGGTCGATCAGAGTGGAGAGCATTTGGAGAATTTGCTCCCCTCGCATATCCAGAAGTTTCAAACGGAAGCTCAGGTCATCCACATCCTTGCAGACCACAAACACTAAATCATGTAGCATCGCCATTGCATCTCGAAATCTTGCACATGAGGCATAGTCCGAGTAGGAGTGTTGTTGGCTCGATGGTTCTTCCGAGTGGGTTGAGGTGTCTTCCAGAGGAGCCGAGACCGAGGGTGGTTGCGGGGGGCTAGAGGGTGATGGCATAGAAGAGGAATGCTCAGGTGAGTTCAATGGGTTGACCAAGGCTCGTTGTGAGGATGAGGCAAGGTATGGGATTGGGCCAAGAGAAAAGCCCAAGGAATTTCCCTGAAGATCAAACCACTCCATGTGACATGCCCATGGCGAGGACAATGGTGGAAGACCACTCTAATTCTGTGAGGATTGGCTAGAGGAGGAAGGAGAGGAGTTGTGCCATGGGGAAGGGGTAGACGGAGGCTGGATGGCCATGCTAGCTCTATTTTGGTGCTAGACAGGGCCTCTCTTTGGCTTCCCACAAAGCCGAGGCATGACCGAGGTAGAGAGAAGAAGAGAAGGCGCGAAGAGTAGGCAGGCGTAGCAGGTGGTGGCCAAAGAGAACTGCAAACATGATGTTTTGTCTGCAGGGAAGGAATAAACATGTTGATCCAGTCGAGGAGCGACATAGCACAATGGAAACCAGAGTGGAAATGCACACACGTGTAGAGGTGACTGCCATAAACACTTCTCCATTGATTGGATGAAGATGCAGAGGATGGCGTGCTTGAGTAGTTAATGGAGGGATGGAAGAAATGAAAGCTTCCTTTAATCATCGAGAGGGTAAGAGGGATGGTGCATGTGTCGATCACGTGGTTGGTGCAGTGCTGGCAAGCGCCATCCTCTCCCTTTGACACCTGGTCCCTGCTAACACCCCATCCGAGGGATAATTCTAATGTTTATTATTATTATTATTATTATTATAGAATTTTTCCCCTACGGACATGTGAAATCTCCCCGGGATATCTAGACCCCTATTGTCCAAGACAAAAAAAACAAAAAAATGGACACTAACATTACTTTAGATCTATTCTTTATGTCTATAGGCAGAGAAGATAGAAGAAATAAGTGTGACTTACTCCTTTTTTATGGTTGTCCTCGCCGGTCTTCAACCTTTGGTCTTGGTTTCCAAGCTTCTATCACGATGAAGAAAGTTTGCAAGGAACAAAACAACACCTTCTACTCCTACAATATATCATTAGACAAGAATAAATCTACCTATATAGACATACATGTATAAACAACAGTATGAATGAAATATGTCAAGTTATATTAATGGAGAAACCCGGTGAAGTACTTACAAACCAACGTTGATGTTGCAAAAAATCCTCTAAGCTCTCTAGTACAGGCCTTGCCCGAATGTCTCAAGATCAAAATGATGATGCTTTGATGAATTCTCCTCACAAGATCAAAGGTTTGACACTCTGAAATCCTTTCTCCCCTTTTCACCTTTGAGTGGCCTCATTATATAGGAGTTGGATACTTAACCACTATGAAGGATTTTAGGAAATGGTTGAGGATTTATCTCCTTATATTAGGATTTGGTTACCCAAAATGGAGGGAATATGGGTGAATTGACTCATGACTCAACCCCTTGACCAAAACCATTAAAGAGCATCTCATAGCTAACCTTCAAAATAGCCATAACTTCCTCTAACCACTTCAATGCTCCCCCAGAATTGAGCACACAACATTGTCAACGCTCCATGTACATGGGTAGGGGAGTGTGTATACGAGTTCAATACTCCCTATTGTTATAGCACAAAATTCCACACTTATGCATTTGTGCCATGGAATAACTCTTTCCCTTGGATTGTTAAACAAATTCCCAACTTGCCTCATCCAAATTATCTAAAAAACATGTCTTTTGCACATGTATGTGGGCTCCTTTGATAAAACATGCAAACATCCATGATTTCTCAGTGTGAAACCCGTGGATGCCCTAAAAAATAATGAAAAATAAAATAACTTCGAGTTTTCAGAGGGGGGGCGGGGGGGGGGCGTTCGGTTGGACTCATTTCCCAACACCCCCATGCCCGTACAAAATGGATTCCAACTTCCCTAACCCCTTTGGGGAATTATATATAAAATAACCATTGAGGGATAAATTGAGGAGAAGTCTTTTGGTGCAAGGTAATGATGTTGAAATCTAGCAAGATTCCCTATTTCTTTTATCCTTTGAGTAGCATCCCCCAACCTGGAAACTCCTTTTCCAGTGTTTCTTCCTTCTTGTATAGTCATAAGGTGTCTCTTTATCCTTATTGGGTTATCCAAGGAAGTGTAGATCTTAACCTTGTACAATATTTTATTGCAAATGGATTTTCAACAAAACAACAAAAAAGATACAATGGAAAATACACACATTACATAGATATTTTTCCCATAGAAACCCAAACCGGGAAAACCAACATATTCTATATTCATTCATAGTGATACTTTGTTTACAATACAATATACATATAGGATCTAATGACATCTAAAACCATAACCCAACGACCTGGATTAATCAACAACCTTAATTCCTTAACCGAAAATAGAAAACCATCGACAAAAACCATGTGCTGAAAAACCACCCAACAATGGACATGAAAATCAAGGTGACACGAAAAATGAGGAATAATGCAACACGTTTCTTGAGGCAAAAGCAATCTCGGGGGCGCTGCCCCCCAACCCCCCTGTGCGCTCGACACAACATAGCAAACACTAGTACTAGTTGTGCAAAGAATATAACACATACCCAACACTCTCCTACTTGTTGTTTTCTTTGCATACAGGGGGTTACAGGGTTACATAGTCAACAATCCAGGGAAACAATGCCCATGGATCCTCTACACCAAGAGAACTTCTCAGTGCTCAAATATTTCGTTAATGAATATGCAACATTCTTCAAAGTGTCCACCTTCATCAACAACACTTTCTTTTCTTCAACCATGTCTCTCACAAAGTGATATTGAATATAAATATGCTTTTTCTTTGAATGACAAGCCGGGTTCTTTGCCAGAAAAATTGCACTATGACTGTCACAATCTATCCTTACAGCTTGTTGTACTGACCCAATAACTGAACACAATCTTTGTAACCATATTGCTTCATTACTTTCATGAGTGGATTCCATGTATTCAACTTATGTAGTTGAAAGTGCCACTACAACCTGTCTTTTGCTCATCCAACTGATTGCTCCTTTGAACATGTTAAACATATACCCATTTGTAGATATCCTACGATCCAGATCTCCATCCCAGTCTACATCCATAAATACATGTATGTTCAAAACTATGTCCAATCTTGGTCTTCGTTGGTAGCACAACCCATAGCTAGCAGTGCCACACAAATACCTAAAAACCCTTTTTACTGTTGTCCAATGCTCCTTCCCTGGTTTTGACATATACCTGCTCAAAACTCCCACTGCATGTGCAATGTTCGGTCTAGTACAAACCATTGAATACATCAAACTACCAACTACACTCGCATATGGAACACGAGACATGTCCTCCTCCTTTTATTGTGTCTTGGGACACTGATCCGCAGATAACTTTACACCAACAGGAATAGGGACCTTGACTGGTTTACATTCTTGCATATTAAACCTATGCAATATTGTCTTGACAACTTTTCTTTGATTTAATCAGAGTTTCCTCTTTTTCTGATCTCTTTTAATTTCCATGCCCAAAACGAAATTTGAAGCACCGAGATCCTTCATGTCAAATTTAGAGGACAACTGAGTTTTCACATCCTAGATAATTTCCTTGTTGTTTCCTATTAACAACATGTCATCCACATACAAGACCAAATAAATCAAATGATCACCAATTAATTTAAAATAAACACAGTGATCCTCTTTGCTTCTTGTGAATCCAAGTGCCAGCATATAAGTATCAAATTTTTGATACCACATCCTTGGTGATTGTTTGAAACCATACATGCACTTTTTCAGCTTGCATACCAGCTCCTTCTTTCCCTTTAGAACAAATCCTTCTGGCTACTTCATATATATTCCTTCTTCTAGATCCCCATGTAGGAATGATGTCTTCACATACATCTGTTCTACTTCAAAATCAAATGCAACAACAACAAATAACATACATCTTATAGAATTTAACATGGCAACATGAGAAAAAATCTCACCAAAATCAATTCCCTCAACCAGGGAATAACCCGTTGCTATTAACTGAGCTTTGTATTTTTTCGCTTTGCCTTCTGCATTCAACTTCTTTTTAAATACCCATTTGCTACCAATGGGATTTCTTCTAGTAGGAAACTCCACTAGATCCCAAGCCTCATTCTTATCCAAGGATGCCATTTCTTCATCCATGGCCTTTTTCCAGAGCTTTCCATCCTCTGAATCCACTACCTCCCTGAAATTTATAGTATCATCATCAATAATAGACAAAGCAAAATTTGAACGGAAATCAGATGGATTATACCTTTCCGGTAGCCTTCTTTCTCGAACCAATCTTCTCAATACTGGAATATGAGGATCTTCTTCTTCTGATTCTTATTCTTCTGTAGAGTTTGATTCATCATCCTTTAAACCAAACTCTATTTTCTCTGGTTCTTCCTTACTTGGTAGGACTTCCTGTTTAACAACATCCTTCATTTCTCTAAATACCACATCTCGGTTATACACAACCTTCTTAGTTTCTGGGTTACAAATCTTATAACCTTTGAGACCATATTTATACCCAATAAATATACACTTTTCAACGTTCTTATCTAGCTTACTCCTATTTTCCTTTGGAACATGAACATAGAAATCACAACCAAATACCTTGAGATGTGTGAGGGAAGGTTTCTTACCAATCCATACCTCTTGTGGAGTCTTTTCATCCAACACTGATGAGGGTGATTTGTTGACCAGGTAACATGTAGTACCCACGGTCGTTGCCTAGAATTCTTGCCTTAACCCGACACCACTGAGCATGCACCTTAATTTTTTCATCAACGTCCTTTTCATCCTTTCTGCAACTCCATTTAGCTAAGGTGTATATGGAGTAGTATTCTATTTTGCTATACCACACTTACAGAATTCTTCAAATTCATTCCCACAGAACTCTTCGCCATTATCTGTCCTCATCACCTTAATTATTTTCTCTGTTTGAATCTCAACAAGAGCCTTAAACTCTTTAAACATGTCAAAGACTTCATATTTCTTCTTGAGGAAATATATCCAAGTATTCCTTGAGGAGTCATCTATAAATGAGACATAGTACACATATTTTCCCAATGATAGAATTGACACGGGTCCAAGCACATCATTGTGAACTAGCTGTAAAATTCCTTCTGCCGTCGTTGCACCAGAGGGGAATCTTACCTGATTATGCTTCCCATATACACAATGTTCATAGAAATCAAAATCTAGAAAGTAGTTAGGCATACCTTCAACCATACCTTTACTGTGTAGTAGTTTGATCCGAAAATGATGTTTTAAAGGCTTGGTTGAGTTTTAAGCATGTGTTCAATTACCACTTAGAAATTAAGAAAAGAAGAAGATATTAATGAAAGAATATTGGATCCATCATAAATAATGTAGATCATAAAGTAAGCATAAAGAACAACAAACCATAACAACAAGGTTGTTAACGGAGTTCGGCAAGGTTGCCTACGTCTCCGAGGCTTTGTCTCAGCGGGGGAGACTTTCTTATTTATCTTCAATACTTCAAAAGTACATCAGAAATGCATCCAAATGATTAAAAATTGATCTTTCTATTTTCTAATTGACCTCAAAAATCCAACACAACTGACGACACTGAAAAAGATTGAACGTAACTCCTAGAATTGACCTCCAAAATTCCCCTCCTCAATGGCTTGGCTTGCTGTTTTTTCCTACATAAAATGAACTGTTATGCTATTCTTTGATAAATTCAACCTCCTACTACAGTGGGAAAACTTTTCAAGTCGTGGGATCAAATCCCAACAAGACCCAACTTGTGACATGAAATATGCATCGAATATGGGTTGAAATCTCCTTGATATTCCATAAAATATGGAATATGGTTTTAAATAAAACCATATTACAAGGTTCTTCACCCAAAATATGTGAGCGCATTTAATAAACCACATAAAATATGGTTTATATAACCATATTACCCCTTGCGTGGCATATTTAGAGCATATAGTATTCAATCCACTTTTTAATGGATAATAAAAATGTATTTAAACCCCACTTTTGGAGTGATTCGCGTCTCACATTTTTAGGGTAATATATGGTATGCTATCATGTATTAAATATTAGCGCCTTGTTATGTGGTAACATATATGCATAGGGCGCGATTTTATTAACCATATAATATATGGTCAGCCCCTATATATTAACGTGGCATTAAAACTTTGAATTGGTGCCACTCATATGGTTTAAAAACCATTTAATATAATGTGGCATAAAACTTTTAGTTAGCACCTTTTTATGACATAAAATATTAAATTGCTAATAAATATAACATTGCCACATCACATTAACACAATCATCTGCTCAGTCACCATTCACTACCACATGTACTCTAATACTGCCATGTCATCTTTTGACTAGTTTGATTTTTTACTGGAGAAGACCAAATTTTCCAACTGCCATAATTTTTTCATACGACGTTTGTTTTTTGATCTGTTTGTGCCATCGAAAAGCTTGCGACAAGCACTTCACCATCATGTCATTTTATTGAGCATTTGAGAACTTAGATTTTTAAGCCTTCTTGAATCCATTTTGGATCATGCCTCCCCACTAAGACCTTTTGGTCCTCCAAAAGGGTATTAACCACTCATCAAGTGCAGGATATGCCACCCCACTTGTCCTTTGTCTTTAAACTATGTCCTATGCACCTATCGCATCATAATCAATTGAAAAACAACCATGACAACTGAAATCATATTTTTAGCCACTTGAACTCGTTCACATCTTACTGAAGCCACTACCATCCATGTTGAAAACATTAGCAGTGATAACATCATAAATATGACTGCAAATGAACTAATATGTTTGATGTGCTTGCACAAAATTAGCTTATCTTGAAGCAAAGTATGATTGAATTTCCATTCTACAACCATCTCATGTTCCTACTTAAGATCAACTACTTTACTTGGCACAATTATAGGTGTGTTACTTGCAAAAACTGCCTTCCTTAATTGTTCCATTGTGACAAGAGATTGATTTACTTTTAAGTGATGAGCATGTACAACATATTCATTTCCTTATTTAGTTAAGTGAAATTGATTATGCTCCCTATAGAATATTGCTTTGCGATCATGCAAATAAGGGCTGCCTAAGACCATTCCACATTCATTTAGTGGCACCACATCACATGTTACATAATCCACAAACTTCGATGAAATTGCAAACTTTAAAGTGCATTGCTTTGTTATGTGCAATTTATGATTGTTGCTTATCCATTTAAGTAAGGTTTTTGATGTAGTTTAGTTGTCAATCTCAGTTATTTAACCACTTCCTCTGAAATCAAGTTAGATTGAGATCCACTATCTATCAATGTATTGATCTTAGTATGTTTCATTATGACCCTTATGCGAAACAACTTAATTCTAGAATCATATCCATCACCAATTTACCTGACAAACCAATTGATGTGATCTTAGTCTCATCACCTGAATCATATCCCAAGTCTACTGGTCATGTTGTTGTTCCAACTGTTTGCCTCCCTTTATTTTCTATGAACCACTTCAGTCTCTTCTCTGGATGCAATTGCTAGCAATGGTCATCATCATGCCCTTATTTCTTGCAATGCTTGCAAGAGAGATTCCCTTCCTTCATTGTTGTTGAATTTGCTTTCTTGCCATTCCCCTTTCTTTTGTCTTCTTTCCTTGAAGATGATTCCCCTAATACACCAACTCCTATTTTCCCTGCTTCAATATACGTTCCTTGAACATAAACCACATCAAGATTAGTAGGTCCAAACATAAATACAATGTTACGAATATGTGTAGGTAATCTTCCTATATACTTCATAAGATTTTCTTGTGTATATAATGGAATATTTAACATTAATGCCATCTTACGAAATTCATCCATGTATTCTTGCACCGTTTGTCCCTTTCTTAGTTTAAGACTTTGCCATTCAATTAAATCATTTTCCTTATAACCCAAAGGAAAAAACTGCTTTCTAAGTGAAAAAACAAAATCTTGCCATGAAAGAAATACATTACCAACTTGTTGAGTACCATGTTGCAACTTACTCTGCCACCAGATGAGTGTTGTGCCTGCAAGACGAAGTGATGCCAATTTGATTTTGGGTTTCCTCATATTTGATTTGTTGCACACTACAATAAACTTCCATCTGTCTGACCCAATTATCAAGCCTCTTAGCATTGATTTCCCCATCATACATGGGCAATTCGAATTTCACATCAAGCTTAAGTAATGTCATATCATGCTTATGTTTATGAGAATGTTTTCTTGCGGTAGATTTTGAACTTGTACTTGAAGAAGAAGAAGATGATGGATATGAAGGAGGTGAAGGAGGATCCTCTCCTTCTTCGTTTTTGTCTTTTTTTGATGATTCTCCTTGAAAATGCCTCTTTTGTTCCAATTAATCATCATATAATACCTTTACCATCTCAGACATGAAGACACATGTCTTTTGAAACTCTATCTCATTTTGAGACATTCCTTTTTCTGATGCCATCTTCTCACTTTGAGAATTTCTCTTTCTCGATCCAATCTCAGGTTCTTCTTCTACAAGCTCGCCTTCACCACCACTTAGCTTTTCCCTGGTAATCATGCAGACTCAAAAAACCAACTGTCAACTTGCTCTGATACCACTTGATCCAAAAATGATCTTTTAAAGACTTGGTTAAGTTTTAAGCATGTGTTCAATTGCCACTTAGGAATTAAGAAAAGATGAAGATATTAATGAAAGAATATCGCAACCATCATAAATAATGCATATCATAAAGTAAGCATAAAGAATAGAAAACCATAACAACAAGGTTGTTAATGGAGTTCAACAAGGTTGCCTATGTCTCCGGGCATTTGTCTTAATGGGGGAGACTTTGTTATTTATCTTCAATGCTTCAAAAGTACATCAAAAATACATCAAAATGATTACAAATTAGTTTGATGTGTTCTTCTTGACCTCAAGATTCAAACACAACTGACGACACTAAAAAAGGTTGAGAGTAGCTCCCAAAATTGACCTCGAAAGTTCCCCTCCTCAATAGCTTGGCTTATTGGTTTTTCCTGCCTAAAATGAACTGTTTTGCTATTCTCTACATAAATTCGACCTTCTGCTATAGTGGGAAAAATTTTGGTTTAAAAATTACAGATCGTAGGATGAAATCCTAGCAAGACCTAACTTGTGGCATGAAATCTGCATCGAATATGGGTTGAAATATCCTTGATATTCCATAAAATATGCAATATGGTTTTAAATAAAACCATATTACAAGGTTCTCGACCCACAATATGTGTGCGCATTTAATAAACCACATAAATTATGGTTTATATAACCGTATTACCCCTTGCGTGGCATATTTAGAACATATAGTCTTCAATCCACTTTTTAATAGATAATAAAAATGTATTTACAACCCACTTTTGGAATGATTCGAGTCTCACGTTTTTAGGGTAATATATGGTATGATATCATGTTTTAAATATTAGCGCCTTGTTATGTGGTAACATATATGCATATGGAGTGATTTTATTAACCGTATAATATATGGTTAGCCCCTATATATTAACGTGGAATTAAAACTTTGAATTGGTACCACTCATATGGTTTAAAAACCATTTAATATAATGTGGCATGAAACTTTGAGTTAGTACCTTTTTATGACATAAAATATTAAAATCATAATAAAATTAACATTGCCACATCACATTAACACAATCACCTTCCTAGTCACCATCCACTGCAATATGTACTATAATATTGTCATGTTATCCTTTAACCAATTTGATTTTTTGCCGGAGAAGAACAAATTTTCCAATTGCCATAACTTTCTCATACGACGTCTGTTTTTGGATAAGTTTGCGTTGCCAAAAATCTTGCGACGAGCACTTCACCATCATGTCATTTTATTGATAATTTGAGAACTTTTATTTTTTAGGCCTTGTTTGATTCTCAACAAGAGCCTTAAACTCTTTAAACATGTCAAAGACTTCATATTTATTCCCGAGGAAATATATCCAAGTATTCTTCGAGAATTCATCTATAAATGAGACATAGTACACAGATTTTCCCAATGATGGAACAGACATAGGTCCAAACACATCATTGTGAACTAGCTGTAAAATTTCTTCTGCCCTTGTTGCACTAGAGGAGAATCTTACCCGATTCTACTTCTCGTATACACAATGTTCACAAAAATCAAAATCTAGAGAGTAGTTAGATATACCTTCAACCATACTTTTACCATGTAGTAGTCGAAGACCCTTCTCTCTAATGTGCCCCAGTCTTTGATGCAACAACATAACCTTTTCTCTAGAGACTGGACGATTTCTTTCTTCTTCAACTACAATATTAGGAACAATGGAAATATTACACCCATCACTAATAGTGATTTCTTGTAACTTATACAGAGTTCCAAACCGAACTCCCTTCAGCAACACCATTGCTCCTCAGACCATCGTGCAACTTTCCTTTTCAAATATTGTTTTTGCCCCTGCATCATCCATTTTGCTTACATAAATCAAATTTCTGGCCAAAACTGGGATGTGCAGAACACTAGGTAGTGTTCTAATCCTTCCATCTATGAGTCTCAACTTGAATTTTCCTCGTCCTATGATTTTGGCTGTCGTGTCATCACCTAGGAAAACATTATCTCCATCATACCTTTCATATTCATACAACCACTCTGTGGGGAGTCATATGAAATGATGCACCTGAGTCAACCAACCATGCCTCATGATTTGCATGCGTGCTTGAAGAAACCAAGTACACATCCCCTCCTTATTCCTTGGAGGTCTTTTCTTCTGTAGAAGGAGCTTCTTCAAATCCCTTCTTTTTCTCAATTTTGGATCTATAATGCTTCTTGTAGTGCCCTTCTTTTCCACATCTCCACAATACCTTTAACAAAATTATGGGAGATTTAGATCTACCCTTAGACTTAGATCTCCCACTTGAGGACTTAGATCTATTTCTTTCTTGGGAGCGTCCTCTTGCAAATAATGCATATGTGCTTTGTCCTTCCATGTTCTTTCATCTCATCTCCTCTGACAACAAGGATGAGACCACTTCACCAAACTTTAAGGAAGTTGTATTACTACCTATGGCCACAACCAAACTATCCCACGAGTCTAGTAAAGAGCACAATCAACTGATACACTTATCTTCATATGAAATTTTAATCTCAACAGATACTAATTGACTTACCACATTATTGAAGGCATTCAAATGCTCTGCCACCGAGTCTACATCTCTCATCCTCAAGTTATACAACTTCTTTCTCAGGAATAATTTATTTACTGGGGACTTAGAATGATACAACTTCCCCAACTTATCCCATAAATACTTGGTTGTAGCTTCCTCGGAAACATTTATTAATATTGAATTTGAGAGACACAATCAGATTGTGCTCTTCTCCTTTCGATCCACTTTTTTTCAGTCATCTGTGTAAGTTCCTGTAGGTGTAGTACCTGGATCCATTGCTATCCATTGATCTCTACCCACCAATAGATCTTCCATCTTGAGCTTCCACAACTCAAAACTTTTCCCATTAAACTTCTAGATCTCCATTTTCGAATTGCTCGCCATTTATTTTCACTTGAAGAATCTGCACCACAGATCTCCCACTGTAACAAGACTTATCACAGTCCTGAGCCAAAATCTTGACCACAAAGACGTCCCCCTGAAGCCAACAAAGCTCTGATACCAAATGTAGATCTTAACCTTGTACAATATTTTACCGCAAACAAATTTTCAATAAAAGAACAAAAAAAATACAATGGAAAATACACACATTACACAGAGTGAAACCCAAACTGGGAAAACTAGCATATTCTATATTCATTCATAGTGATACATTGTTTACAATACAATATACATATATGAGCTAGAGGCATCCAAAACCCTAACCCAATGACCTGGATTAGTAAACAACCCTAATTCCTTAACCGGAAATAGAAAACCATCGGCAAAAACCATGTGCCGAAAAACCACCCAACAATGGACATGAAAATCAAGATGGCACGAAAAACAAGGCAAAATACGACACGTTTCTTGAGGAAAAAAAATTCTCGTGGTTATTTCCCCTTTGCAACCCCCCTATGTGCCCAACTTAATGTAGCAAACACTAGTGCTAGCTGCGCAAATAATATAACATACCCAACAAGAAGAGCCTGATCATTCAGTAGATGCTTGAAGAATCTGTGGAGGAACCTAGGAAGTTGCCTCCGAAGTAGTGCTAGAAGCGAGTCAAGTTGTAACTAACTTTCATATTTGGTGTTAATAAAAGAGCTCTCTTTCCCTCCAATTTTATTTTCATTGAAATATTGTATGTTATCACTTTTCATACTTTCTTTGGGTATAACACATGATATATATGCTACTTGATTACGTAACTACCTCGTTGCAACATTTGTCTTGATTTCATTTTGCAGGATTGTTCCGGTAACGGTTAAGAGCGATTCGAAAAGCAGGAGTGGGGATCGACATCAAATGAAGGATTTAAGGTGCAAACTTTATCCTTCTTTCTTTCCCTACTCTCTCCTAGTGAAAAGTAGTTATTTTTCTGTTTGCACATTTGTTTGTGAGGGAAGATTTCAGTCTTCTCAATCCGGTCTCGATCTGTTGTAACTTGACCAAAATTCATGGGGGGAATATCTTGTCAACAAAATTGACGACCATACTGGGGAAGCTCCTAGTTTGGGTCAATTTGTTTTGGGTCCCTTGCTTGTTTCTTGCCTTGTTGTGTTTTTTGTATTTTCTCAGATTTTCATAGAGATTTAGCTTCTTAGGAGTTGTTTTCAAGTTATGGAAGCCCTCTTCTCTGGAGTGGATTTTTAATTTTATGAAATTCCCAAGCCATCCACGAGTTTCTTCTTTACGTCCCGCGTACATCCGTGAGTTTCTCTTATTCAACCCGCAGATATCCGCGAGTTGCACTGCACACAGTCCCAGACCTGTGTTAAAGTAGAGGTAATTTTTTTTTTTATCTTTTGCTTATGGATTTGGTGTTTGGTTTTGTCATTTCCCTTGAGTGTCCTGAGTCCCTTTTTGTCTTTGCTCTGTTCTGAAAAAAGTTATTTTATAGAAAAGAAAAAAAAACTTTATGATTGCCATTTTTTATTATAAGGTTCTTAGGTGTTTGAAGGTCCAGTCTTGTTTATCTGGGGGTGTTTCCAGTTTCACTAAGCTTTCAGTGGCCTTAGGATGTTTGTTTCTCTCATTATACCTACTTTCCTTTGTTTAAAAAAGAAAAACAAAATTTGCATTTATTTTCTTTCCATTTCTCTTGAAAAAATGAAAAAGAAACAAAATACGCTTGTTTGCTTACATCTCCTTTCTTGAATCCTTGCCTCTCATCATTACAAGAAAAGATTTAGTTATTTATCATTCATGTAGTTACACTTCCATAGCACTTTGGTAGTGATAGACTTTCATTGGAAAAATAAAAGAATCTAGTTGTGCAAGTTTTTCATTCTTGTTTGCATTGGGATTTTGAAAAGAAGATTGAAGTTTGCATTTCAAGGTGTCTCAAATCTTACATTCAAAATATTTTTCTTTCATTGAAAAGAAAAAGAGTTTTCTTTGTAAGTGTAGTTACATCCATTTTTCATTTCAAGAAACTACACTATATTCTTATTTTTCATTACTTTTGGAGTCAGTCAGAACATCACNTTATACCTACTTTCCTTTGTTTAAAAAAGAAAAACAAAATTTGCATTTATTTTCTTTCCATTTCTCTTGAAAAAATGAAAAAGAAACAAAATACGCTTGTTTGCTTACATCTCCTTTCTTGAATCCTTGCCTCTCATCATTACAAGAAAAGATTTAGTTATTTATCATTCATGTAGTTACACTTCCATAGCACTTTGGTAGTGATAGACTTTCATTGGAAAAATAAAAGAATCTAGTTGTGCAAGTTTTTCATTCTTGTTTGCATTGGGATTTTGAAAAGAAGATTGAAGTTTGCATTTCAAGGTGTCTCAAATCTTACATTCAAAATATTTTTCTTTCATTGAAAAGAAAAAGAGTTTTCTTTGTAAGTGTAGTTACATCCATTTTTCATTTCAAGAAACTACACTATATTCTTATTTTTCATTACTTTTGGAGTCAGTCAGAACATCACGAAAGTTGCATCCATACCCTTTTTGAGTAAAGAACAACCCATTAAAATGAACTCTGAACTAAATTCTATTAGAAACTTCCATTTATTTTAGGGTGAATGAACAAGTTTAGGTGAGGGCCTTGGTGTAGGTTGGAGAGTAAGTTTATCCAAGGCCACTAAACCAACATAGGTGTTTGAGATAGGGAGCGAATAATGCATTTGTCGTATAGGTTTAGTCTGGAAGCTCCTGTAACATAGGAGTTAATCAGGAGGTCACGTAGGAACAATCGAGGAGATTCCCCTTCAGAGTTAGACCGATCGTAGCAGAGAGATTTTGTATTGGGGGTTTTGATCGTACCCATATTTCCATGAGAAGCGGTGCTTTCGAGGATTTGAGATTTGCTACCTTTCCCACAAGTTCGATCCCAACTGTCAACTATACCCCTTGGGCGTCAACTGCGAACTAGTAACCATATTTGCTTCTCCTAGGTATATGAGCAGGTGACTATGGGGGTTTGTTGTCGTACCTGGGGAATATTTTGCATCACACATTTTAGTACTGTTAAAGGGTTCCTCGCAAAGCACGAAAAGTTGCACCAGATAAGGCTGATCTTTGGAGGTCAGGATAACAACTTCTCAGACCTTCATTTGTTGGCCCAAGGGACTTAATCAACCCATTCCTCCGTTCGAAAGGGCTTGATCCCACTTTGTTTTTATTCCAATCCAAATACCTAATCCACTCGAGTCATAATATTAACAAAGTTGTTTTTGTTTGTCTTGTATTTTAGGGCTTTGTAGTGGTGTGATTGGTGAATGTAGTTCAACTTTAGGAAGGCGAGTATATTGTCACTGAGACATGATCACTCAAAGTTGTTGATCAACCACCCTAGATATCGAGGAGAATTTAAGGAATTCCACCCAAGGAATAGGTTATAAATAATTCTCCCCTGCCTCCACAAAGGCGTCGACTCGATTCGTCTGACACTTTATATCAGTCGGTCAGACTGAGATCATAGACATTGACCCTCCAAAAGTTAACACTTCAGAACTAGAGGAGGTAAGCGTTGAGGATCTTGGATATGAGGAGTTCGCTCCAAAATTTAATCCTTCGTTATATAAGACTTTTCGATCGTCAGTCGTACAAGTCCCACCTCCCAAAACAAACTCATTGATAGTGTCCCTCCCCACTGGCCACTATGGACGACACTTCGTTAGTGTTAGGGTCAAGAGCCCCTACAACTTCCACCTCAATGATAGTCACCAGGGGAATCTTTAGTCATGGTATGTCGAACCAAATGACGATTGTGATTCAATCCACCATCGCCGCATCGACCAACAACATTTCCTCGTTGGTCATTGGTCCCACTCAAATTTTGAGTGCAACTGCATCATTTTCATCAACAACGAATGTTTTTTCATACGGAATTTCATCGATGGACACACTTAATGCATTGGTTAATTCTTAGCCAACGTCACAGTCTTCGAATGTTGGTGCAGGGATCACCTAAAATCCTTACCAAGTCGCTTCTTGGGGAGGAGGTCACATTCCTCCATCAACCCCATTCGTCGGAAGCAGACCTCTCCAATATTCCAGCCCTAACCCCGCATAGGGATGGGGTGCGTCTATGGGTAGAAGATATCAATCCTCTAGTATGTCATCTACATCGACCCCATTCACACTTTACAATGGGTTTGATAATAACCCTTTCATCGCATCTGCAATTTTGGGAGGGGACAACCCCTTCCAAGGTCAATCCATCCCATGGAAAAGGACCCTTTTCCTCGTAAGGGATACCATTGGGGAGTACCCCTCTCTAAGGCCAGTGGAATCCCTCTTAAGGGATGTCGCAAGGAGGAAACCCCTTTCCCAGTTAGTCTACCCCCACGCCAAGATTTTTTCCTTTGCATGGGGGGTCCACTGGGGGAAACCCCATTTTTCCTTTTGGGAACCAAATGGGTGGAGGATTTCCTCTGTTCAACCAGGGTCAATAAGGTTTTATCCCAAGATATGGTTCAATCACAAACTATTTTTGGAAACACGGTGCCAGATACAAACCAACACCTTCTTTTCAGGCTATCAATCAGTCAATGACGCAACCTTGACTACCATTTATGGCAACGCTGTATTTTCCATACTTATGCAAGTTGATGAAATACCCCATACATCATGACCCTAGATGGCCTACATTCCCAACCAAACTACCTTCAAACATATCCAAATTCGAAGGGAAAAGTGGCGAGGATCCACAGGACCACGTAACGATGTTTCACTTGTGGTGTTCATCCAACTCGCTTAATGAATATTCGATTTGATTGTGTTTGTTCCAGTGTAATCTTATCGGAGGCACTGCAAGTGGTACATTGAAATTCAAAGGGGGAAGTACCAAACTTTTGGTGATTTAGCCATGGTTTTCCTAAACCATTTCCAACTCCATGTCCGGTATGACGCCAGGACACAATTGCTAGCCAATTTTGAGAAAGATAAGGCCACACACATTTATGATCATATCCGAGAATGGAGGAGAAGGAAGAGCTTGATTAAATATATGGTTCCACCATAGTTTCTCCTTGAGTGGTTCCTGAAATCTATACTCTTGTACATTTTGAAGGACTTTGCGACTTTGAGAGTGTTTTTAGAAGAACAAGCGATCTTCTGATTGCAACAGATAGAGCTCATTTACTCTTAGACCAGCATGCTCTATGAGATTATTTTGGATGTGCCATGATCTAATCTCGACTTGGAAAATCCAAAGTCTAACCCACATGCAAATGGCATAGTAGGTTCTTCTCAAATTAAAGTTGTAGACCTGGCTACAAGCCATATGCAAAAACTTGGTATTCAACAACTTGTGGCTGGTTCGGCCTTTGGCTCAACCACCCTCGCCACCTAGTATTTCGAAATACATTTTGTGCATGCGAAGACTTCAAAGGGTCCTCAACAACCTGGTGAGAAGAAAAAATCCAAGGGTAAGAAGGGTAGTGAGGGTAATAAAAAAATATATGATAAGAATGTTGAGGGGGAAAAATATGAAAAAAGGTAGGTGAAATTTCCTTGCAAGATTTGTGATGAAGATCACCAACTTACACATCAATGCCCACATATGGAAGAATCTCAACGTCTTATAAAGTTGAATAAACAACAACAACCTGCAGTGTTGAAGAATCCATTTCCATAAGGGAATAATTTTCAGGGTGGTTCTTCCAACTTCAATCCGTAAGGGGGCACTTCAAGTGTGCCTCTGTCTGATGGATATCAAGGAGTGGTGAATATACTTAGCCATTTGAAGCTAAATGATGTAGATTTGTCTAAAAGATATCATAATTATGATAATCTAGAGTCGATTGAGAAGGGTAAGAAAGATTCAGAGGATCAGGTCCCTCTTCACATAGAGAACACTGAGAAAGAGACAATGTTGCAAATACCTAAGGGTGTTAATAAAAGGACAACTCATAACCCTAATGTGAGATCCACCCCCAATTATTAGATTGTTGAGTATTTGGATCAGACGCCCTGTGTAATGTCTGCTTTGGAGGTGCTCCAAAGTTTCCCCTCACAATGTGATGCATTCTTGTCCACCGTAGGAGTTGTTGATTCCTCCAGTCAGCTCATAATGAAGTTTGATGCTAATGAAGTGAAGCCTCACCTTCCCTATCATGTAGCTTTCCATATTGGTGTTGTTTTCCACAATATTTTGGTTAATAGAACCATTGTTGATGAGGGACCTTCAATGTGCATAATGTCCTTGTCATGTTGGAAAGCTATTGGTTCTCTTGATCTTACCCCCTCTCCTAGCCTCTTGATTGCCTTCGATGGATGATCATTTAGACCACATGGTAGTATTCCTTCTTGTCTAGTTAATCTAGGGGGGAAATAAATTTGTGTGGAGGTTGGAGTAGTCTATGCATCGCTCGACTATAATTTGTTGTTAGGAAGAAATTGGACATATTCCATGAAAATTGTCGTCTCGATAATATTTCATATTATATTTTTTCCCCATGAGGGAGGAATTGTAACCATTGATCAGGTGGTGTCCAACCTTTCTGATGTGACAACTAGCCCAGGGTCCAATGTCCCGTGGATCAAAAAATGTCAGACGACAACTTAGAGTATCAATTGTGAAATGCATCCTTCACTTATGGGATATTTTGATTTTTCCACACCGATGTCGTATGTTCATGCCACTCTGGTCGAATTCCACAAGTCAGGTTCTAGGACTTCTATCGATAGGGTCGCTTCATTTAGAAATTTTTATATGCATGATCCATGGACACTACCTTCGCTGTCTAGTTCGGTTGAAGGTTGATTCCATGACGGGATGAACGAACCTTTGTCTTTAGAGGAAGTAGATTATCAAGCCATTCAACGGGCCATGAAAAACCTAGATCAAACTCCCTTAGTCACGGAGGAGGATGATATTTTTTTCGAGCATGTTTAGTCTCAAAAATATTCAAGATCCCAAGACTGTTTAGCATCGTCTTTCCATTGGATGAATCTATTATCGAGGAAATAATCGAAGATGAAATGCCATGGGGGGTATGCATCACAAATCACATTTCCTCCTTGAAATTGGTCCTGTAAAGAATGGAGAGTTTAAGTCAGCTATCGTTAGAAGTGTTGATAGGATAACCAACCCCTTATCCAGGAATGGCGTCTATGCTGAAGGAAATATGGTTAATATATCAGAGAATGATCATGATCAACATCTCTAAGAATCTCGATGTCATCGAAAACATATTTTTCGGAGTAGGATTCTTATAAGACAAGATCATCCAGTACATGACACTTTTTAAATAGTTTCAAGACGTGTTTGCATTGTCTTACGAGGAAATTATTGGCATCGATCCTTGGATAGTTCAACACAGAATTTGAACCTACGAAAACACAAAGTTGGGTCGACAAAAGTTGAGACCTAGAAACCATAGGAAGGCGGAAACAACCAAAGAAAAAGTGGAAAATATGCTTAATGCGGGCTTGTTCTACCCCATGCCTTTGATGGAATGGGTCTCTAACCTAGTTCTGGTTGATAAAAAGCAGGGTACAATTCGCGTATACATGGATTTCCGAGACTTAAATAAGGCTTGTCCCAAAGATAACTTTTCGATGCCATTCATTGACTAGATCTTAGAAGAGTGCATGATGAGCGAAATATTTTTGTTTATGGATGTTTTTCCCGGTTATAACTAGATTGAGATTCGTATGGAAGACCAACACAAAATGGACTTTATGTGTCCATGAGGAAATTTCACTTATAATAAAATGCCCTTTGGTCTTAAAAATATTGGCGCTACATTCCAGCGGGACATGATGTTCAATTTTCATGACTTGAAGCATATAATGGAGGCATACTTGGATGATCTTACAACTCATTCACATAAAAGAGCCCAACATCTCTTACACCTCCGCTTGGTTTTTGAACTATGTCGTTACTACCGGATCCGATTGAATCCACACAAGTGTATATTTTGCGTGACCTCTGGTTTTACGGGGAAAATCTCTCTATGGAATGGGGTAAACCACAATAGACGAAAATGACGATAGAAATCAACTATGCTAACTAAACAAATATGCTAACTAGACAAGATAATGCATAAATCAACTATGCTAACGGAAATGAATCTCAGGTATGCTATATAAACAAATATGCTAACTAGACAAGATAAGGATCCTACCTTGTCCAGACGTTCGATGAAGTCCACCATTGAGCACTCGACTCAAAGTGATAAACCTGCAACTTGTCCTCAAAAACCAAGAAACACAAGAATATGGTGATAATATATAAATTTAGCACATTCGATAGCATAGCCCATCAATATTCATAACAAATATGCCTATGGAATAACAATTCAAATATTTTCAACACATTAATTGGATGAGAAAAGAGCATTTATATTAAAATGTAATTAGCAGAAGTGAATGAATTAAAAACTTTTGTGTTGGCACGGTTCAGAACCGAGAAACTAAGTCCCTTCCAGCTGGGTCTCCACCAATTCAATCCTCCACCAAAGGAAAGCTCATATAAGAGAGACAATCAGCTTGGGGGATGAACAATGTGTTCAGACTTAAAAGGACAAAGGGATGCAGACTCAATATGAAGTGAATAATTTCTCCAGCGTAACTTTGCTCTCAAAGTTGAATTCTTCTCCTCTTTTCCATAGCTCGGATATGGCCCATTTATAACCTTCAAATGGAACTAAAGGGCCAAGACGAAATGTTTACAATATATGGAAGGTCAAGGATCATGGATCCCGTGACGTGACATGGAAACCCAACACTGTTTTTAAATTTTGGGTACAAAAAATGATGTACGCGAGTTTTAATGGTGCAACCTGCATATACACATGATGTATAATAGTTAGGGCGCATATATGTGTAAAAAAATTATTTTTAGCTCTGGGATTTGCAAAAAGGGACTTCAAGTCCACATAGGGAAATGGAAAAAGGCCTTCTGAGCAAATTTGCAAGGGTGAGGAAAATCTTGCTATAACATATGCCCCCTAATGTGTGAGGTCATAGGAGTATTTGCGATGTCTGAAATACATTATAATACCCATAAGTGGAGTAATGGAGACTCAGCTGGAAGAACTAGTTGCTCATGAAAATATTACAATCTGTACTGACTTTGAGCACATGGGTGCCAATTTGAATTACATTGCAGATCCATGTGAAAATATACCAAACATTTGTTCATGGCCATGAATAGGAAATACAAAGGTGGCTGTATGCCAAAGGTTGTCATAGTCACAAACAAGACCCAGTAAAAATAGTATCAAAATCAATCTGAAGATATATGTATACAATGGAGTACAATATGATCTCCCATGATCACTGAAGTCACATAGGTATTGGTCTAATAAAAGATAGCAACAACTCAGGAAAGTTGTGACTACGAATTGATGTCTTCAAGTATTCTACACAATCCGCCAAAGGTGCAAGTCTACATCATGTGAATAAAGGAGTTGAGGTCGAACACAATGAGACTTCATTTGATTATCGATCATTAAGGTATATTGTTAACAAACACGAGATAGCCTACCGATAATGAAAGTAGGTATCAAGGCACCAAGTACATTTTTACAAGTGTGAATAAAGGAGTTGAGGTTAAACACTTTAAGAATCCATCGATCAAGAGACATTGATGTATTCCCAATTGTCAATGGCGGGAGAACCTGCCACTAATGACTGCAAGCCTCTAGGTACTCATAGGACTCTAAGTCTCATTTCTAGAATAGATGAGATGAATTCAATGGAAGGAGACCTGCCGAAAGGAGATCATTGATGCATCTCTCATCATTTAGCACAAGGTACAAAGCAATAGCTTGATGATTTGGAGGAAATCGGATGAAGAACATGTTCACGAACCAATGACCCTGTACGTCTTCTGTGTGTGCTAGATGAAAGAGGTACACAAAAAAGACCCTATGAATAGGAACCAATAAGGAAAACTGTTGAAAAAGGCGAGGAAACCACCAATAAGGATAATGGCATCCCAGACACTACATGAATCCCAATGTGTGAATAGATTTATTTCCTTCAAAAACAAGGGAAACCCCCAGTCAATGATTGATGATGAAATGTCAACGGTTGGGTTCAAGGTTACCTACCAAGGATGAAAGTAGGACCAGGGTGCACGATAGGACTACAACTTCATGTAATTCTGAGACATACTAAAGGTATGGCCGACATGGAAAGTCAAGAGTTCTGAGGAATGGCTGACACAAGTTGATAGACATCTTTTGAACAAGAGCATGAGACATAGGGAAGACTCTGGAAACATAGACTCAATGATGAAACTTTGTGATGCAGGAGGCACCAATCAAACTCTCCATAGGGACTGGAAGAGTAACTAGTCGGGGGAGTAAAATTTAAGTAATGAGCTCAACTTCCTAAGGTCATGCTAAACCCAAAATGTTTATGACATATGGACTCAAAAGTTTTGTGCTCTGTTCAAAGGTGACCGGACTGCTACCAATAAAAGACAATATTGTTGTCTCGCCCGTCTTTTTTTGTTTTTTCATAGTCAAATGAATGCTATGATATAGAGGAGGAAACGAGTATCCCAAGTAAGCAACTAGTTCCAGTAGTGGAACATACCTATACTCAATGCAAGGAGGTGCATGTGGGAGATGGAAACTTAGGGGAATGTTTCCTCTTGGGTATAGGGTGTCAAGCTGCAAATGATATAAACAAGGCTCTTCTTGGCTGATGATGCAAATAGTTGAGGTGATAGGTTTATAATGCGAAAGCGAGAAACGACAATAGGCTCAATACTGCAAGCAAGATAATGAGATGCAATTACAGCTTAACACCAAAAAATGTCCTTTTTCATAATATTAGTCTACCTGGTTTGAAAATGGGGTAAACTTACACCAAATAGACGTCCTTTCAAATCCAATTTACTAGTGTGAAAGAGACAAGTTCACTCGACAATCTTTTCGCTTTTTGAGAGAGTAAAAAAAGAGCTTAAACCAGACTCGTTGGGACTCCTCCTAGGTATAGGTCGACATGCTTATCATTAAGAAATGAGGTTCAATTGTAAAGTCATGTATTAACTATAAGGGACTCCCGGTCCTACGAACAAAAATCTCTGCATTGGCATTGAATGGCGTAGAGAATCTAACTAGGGAACCCATTTTTGGTAAGTCTCTACCATTCAATAACGACACTTCCAATTGTAGAAAGAAGGTTCTGCGTCGCTACTAAATGGGTTCATACCTAAGGAATATGGGATGTAGTCATAGGATGATGCAAGTGTGCACAATGGATATATGACCTATCCCATATGCTGGTTGAAAAATTCCTGGCCAAAGTTACGAATGAACGACATGGCGCTAAAAACCCAAGAATCCTTGGATAAAACTACCAAAACCAAATCCATCCACTATTGTATTAGTCCATTAGGCCAAAATATTAGTAAAAACTATGTAAAGTGGGTACAATTATCTATAAATAGTAAAAAAAGCCAATTTTACTATACCATTTGTATTTTTCACACAAATAGTGCATTTTGGACCAAATTGCCCTTGAATTTCAACTGTTGATTGTGGGAGTCATGAGTGATGGAATCAACAACTGTCTGGACCAATTAATTCATCTTTCTCCTCTCTTTATTTCTACTGATTAAAATTTCAAATATTGTCTCCTTTTTTTAGCATTTTAAGGCACAACTTAGAAACTAGGGTATACGCAGGCTATAGATCATCGGGTTGCGTATATGCATACCTATATGCAACTGTTTGCAAAAAAACTAACATATAAGTAGCCCTATATGTGACTGTGTAAACTGTAGCTCACATACAAGTCCATGGATATGATTTTTAAAATGTTACTAACTCAAGGAATGGTTCGAATCTTGCAGGATGGTGCTAGAGTGGAGAGAAAGAGAGCATGAAGAGGTGGATGTTGTAGTGGAGAGAGATACAGGGGCATAGATGGCCTTAAAAATATGTGGGCTATACAATTGTTGGGATCTCAAAGGTATGAGGGCTCAAGTGAGACTGCTTTAGCTGCTAGTTAACTACTGGGATCCAGATACTGAGACCTTCAACCTTGATGGACAACCATTGAGGATTGAAGTTGAGGACATATACTTCTTGACAATATTGTCATGTCGGGGTGAGGTGGTCAACCTCAAATCCTAGGGAGTTGGGAGTAGCATGAACATATAGGATTACATAGCCACTCATTGCATTGCAAGGACTGAGAAGGTAGGGAGCCAACTCCTGATCAAAGTGATTAACAATCTAAGTCTCAAGATTGTTGTCCTAGTGTTGACATGGATCACAGGGTCGACCTATTTTCACTAGGAATCGAGGCCACTTATTTTATATTCAGTGGAGTGCTTGCGACCCATGACTTATGACTGGTGCACCTCACTGCTAGCCAACATGAAGAGCCAATTGCCAGACTACAAACTGGGTAGAAAGAGGAACTTATGGTTTGCGTCTATCCTGTGTAGTTTTTTCTTCGAGCGGATTCCAGGCTTGGGCCCTAGAGTTGATATTGTTCCACATGGACCTCGCGATCCGGCCATGGCATGGTGGACCAAGTTGATGAGGTGGTAGGGAGGTGGTAGGGTGCCAACACCCTACAACGATGAGTTTTTCTTTTGGTGGAGTCGGCAAGTGATGGATCTGGAGGACTACCCTTATGCAAGGATTGACTTAAGATGAGACCCAGACATGCCGTTACCACTAGGTTCCTCCTACGGATACATAGATAGGACAAAGTTTTTGAATATTTCATTTTTTTGTATTTTTTTATAAGAAAACAAAAATATTTTTGTATGCTGTCAAGTACTAACTAAACATGTATGTGACATAGACGTAGGTCCACGGCGGTCGGACGGACTTCCGCGACACCGAAATATGCACTGGGGAGATGATATAGTGGGAGGGTACATTGATAGAGTGCTTCAAAATGTGTAGGGAAACCTGTCTCGTTTGACACAAAGGATTCCCATGGTTCAAGTAGAGGATATATCAGAGGTGATGCAGCGACAGGTGGTAGGTGTGCCCCATGCTTGGGTACAACTCTTTCATCGTCTTGCAAATGATATAGTATGCTATCATGACACTCATCTGGAGCCACAATCATATATGTCATCACTACTGTATGATCGACCGCATATGTATTTTGATAGTGTGAGCCTGAATTTTGTACTATAACATCATATTTTTTGAGGGGATGAAATATATAAAAACATTGATCTTCGGCTTTACTTATGTTACAATGTGTACATTGATGAAAGTGTTCTCTTTGCTTTAGTTATGTGAAAAATGCCAGTCTAAAACAAAATTAGCATATGCATTGAATACATAATTAGAAATTCTAGGCATGTGATGATAAGTAATAAAAACAAAATGTCGTTCCAAAAGTTGTACCCATAAGAATCATCAGAGTAGAGTAGGGTCTCATACACGATAAATTTTGTTCAAATGACATACTACTAATTGTTCGAAA
This sequence comes from Picea sitchensis, assembly GCA_010110895.2. Taxonomy (NCBI): domain Eukaryota; kingdom Viridiplantae; phylum Streptophyta; class Pinopsida; order Pinales; family Pinaceae; genus Picea; species Picea sitchensis. Next base: position 104,496 of record SNQJ01S0015480.1, on the reverse strand, counting down.
ACACAGGTATTCCAATAGAGGAAGAAAACCTTCAGTAACCACTCACATAACCAGATCAAAGATCAACACACCGATGTTTTCATGTGGTAAAACCCCTACAGGGAAACATCCATGGCCCCAACTAACGTGGCCACTTGGAGCAGTTTATTAATGTAAAGAAAAATATTACAGAGAGATTTTACAACAGAGTTTCTCATAATCGATCATCGGCAAAGGACCCTCCATGCTCTTTAAATAGAGATCATGGACCAATCGCGTGTTACACCACGGATCAATGGCCATTAAGATCGAGGAGAGTATGAACCATCAGATCACTCTATGTCGGGGACATATCGTGACCGTCGGATTTCCTAACTACAAATGCAAACTAATGCATACTAAAGAAACACACTAAAAAACACACTTTTACCTAACGACACATTAGACCAAGTAGATCTTAACTAACTCCTAAGTGTCTAAATATCCTAACATCCCCCCTTAAGAACAACTTGGGATAGGATTGAAGGATTTACAATAGTGACACAATAGGAGGAGGAAGGAGGCATTAGAGCCTATCCCTCCTTAATGACAACTTTCTAAACTCCTAACATAGATCGAAGTTTGGAAAACTTCACTTCTGTAAGAGACTTTGTGAAAATGTTTGCAACTTGATCTTATGTAGGGAAAAAGAGCACTTCAATAACTTGTTCATGAATGAGCTTTATGATGAAGTACATGTGTAGCTCGATGTGTTTGCTACGCTGATGTTGAACTGGCTCTTTGGCAAGCATGATGGCACTTTGATTATCGCACCAAAGACTGGTCGGATGCTGCTATAGGAATCCAAAATCTGAAAGGATCTGTCGAATCCACAAGGATTCCTGACTTGCATTTACCATTGCTCGATACTCTGCTTCTGCTGAAGAAAGTGAAATAGCCTATTGTTTCTTACAGGCCCAAGTGAAAGGTCCTGAACCAAGGCTGAAAACATAACTTGTAGTAGACTTTCGATCATCAGGGTCATCGGCCCAATCTGAATCAGTGAAACCAACCAATAAAGGAGTATCCCCTGAACTGTAATGTATCCCGAACTGAACTGTACCACACACATAGCGAATTATCCTTTTAGCTTCTTTACAATGGCTTTAATGGGGTGTTTTCATATACCAGGAAACAAGACCAACAACAAAGGAAAGATCAAGATGAGTATGATTCAAGTATAAGAGGCTACCAACTAATTGATGGTACAGGGTGGCATCAACTTCGGGAGAAGTATAGGTGGAAGTAATATTGACTCCAGACTTGAAGGGAGAAGGGGTTGGTTTACAATCGTCCATGTGAAAGGGACGAAGAAGGTCACAGGCATACTTAGACTGGAAAATAAAAATGCCTTCGTTTGTTTTCAAAACTTGGAGTCCAAGGAAATAGTGCAAAAATCCTAAGTCTGTCATCTCAAATTTCTTCTTAAGGCTGGTTTTCACATGGTTTAAAATTTTTGAGTCACTACGAGTAAGGATAAGGTCATCAACATAAAGAAAAATGATTATGAGATGGATTCCTACTTTCTTGGTATAGACATTAGGATCAGAATGGCATCTAGAGAATCTAGTGACAATAAGAAAGCTGTCCGTTTTGGCATACCAAGCTCGGGGAGCTTGCTTGAGACCATAAAGAGATTTCTTGAGGCGAGAAACAAGGCTAGAGTAATTTTGGACATAGCCAGGAGGTTGTTCCATGTAGATTTATTCTTTCAAATCGTTGTGTAAGAAGGCGGATTTAACATCCATCTGATGGAACTTCCATTTATGTGAGGCAACAAGGGCAAGAACAAGGAGAATGGAATTCATTTTGGCTACAGGGGAAAAGGTTTCATTATAGTCAATTCCTTCAACTTGGGAAAATCCTTTGGAAACTAAATGATCCTTGTGTCTTTCAACACTTCCATTTGATGCATACTTAGTTCTGTAGACCCATTTGCATATAACAAGTTTTATTCCTTTTGGAAGAGGTACAAGATCCCAAGTATCGTCTTCCATTAAAGAATGATACTCTTCATTCATTGCTTTATCCCAATCTGGATGACCTGAAGATTCTACAAATGTCTCTGGATCATGAGTTTCTGAAACTTGAGCCAAAAGAGAAGAGGCTCGCTGGAACTATGAACGTGTTTGACGCTGATATGATGGATCACCGACAATATCACCAGTTGCTTCTTGTGTTGAATGGAACCATGTAGGAAGCGGTGGATTTGGTGTTGGTTCAGGTTCAAAGGACTCATCTGGAGGAGGGTGAGAAGGTGGAGGTGGATTTTCATCCTCAGTGTCATCATCTGAAGAAGAAACTAGATCAGAAGAAGGCACAAATGCCGAATATGGCTCGCAGGCCGAAGAAGGCACAACCGCCGAATTAGGCTCGCAAGCCAAAGAAGGCACAAACGTCGAATTAGGCTCGTAGGCCAAGATACTTTCATCAAATTTAACATCTCTTCTAATAATAGTTTATTTACAATGTGGTTGAAGAAGTCGATAACCTTTGACATCTTCAGAATAACCAACAAATATACACTTATCACTTTTAGGCTACAATTCTTTCCTTTTCTCATTAGGAATGTGAGCCCATGATATACTGCCAAATACACGGAAGTGACTTACATCTGGTTTAATTTTAGTCCAAGCTTCTTCCGGTGTTATATTTTTAAGAGCCTTTGTGGGAGTGCGATTTACTATGTAATTTGCAAAGTTGATAGCTTCTGCCCAATACTTTAGACTTAATCCCTTAGATTAGATCATACAATTAGCCATTTCTTTTAATGTGTGATTCTTTCTCTCAACAACACCATTTTGTTGTGATGTATATGGAACAATGTGTTGCATTTGGATTCCTCGTGTAGTGCATTAACTTGTCAAATTATTGTTCACATATTCGCCTCCATTATCTGTTCTTAAGCTTTGAATTTGATGTCCATATTTCTTTTCTACAAGGGCCTTGTAGGCCAAAAACTTGTCAAAAACTTCGCTCTTAAGTTTTAATAAGTAAACCCAAGTACATTTGGAAAAGTCATCAATGAAAGTTAATAAATAATCGCACCCATAAAAAGAAGGAGAAGAAAGTGGACCACATAAATCACCGTGAACAAGCTGCAAAGGACCAGAGGCGTGCCAAGAGGCACGTTTGTCAAAATTGTCCCGATGATGTTTGTCGAGAACACAACTGGCACAAACACCATCTCTACATGAAAAAAGAGGAAGACCAATCCCCATCTGTTGATTACATAGTTGCTGCAATGAGCGGTAGTTTAGATGACCAAATTGCTCATGCCATAGTTTGCTCAAGTCATTGCTATGAGCAAGAAAAACTGATGAAAACGATTATGACCCAAAGTTGTCAAATTTGTACAACCTGGTAATATCATTAGCAATTCCAGTTGCAAGAACATGCTTAGGATATTTTAGATCCTTGATTACAACTTGGTGAGGTGAAAACTCTACGGTTTTACCTTCACTTGAATGAGTGATTTGATATATTGATAGAATGTTACAAGAAAGACTTGGAACACATAATACATCATTGAAATGACCATTTTCTACTTGAAATGTTCCATATCCTTCAACACTAAGAGATCTATCATCACCAACAGATATTTTCTTGGTGTTACATTCATTTATAGTGGAAAATATGGCTGTATCTTTAGCCATATGATAAAATGCTCCATAATCAATAAGCCACTCATCATAAGTAGAAGTAGAAGTAGAATTTGTATTGAAGGAGAAACCAGAAGTATAAAGTGCATATCCATGAGAAGAAGAAGAAGAAGTAGAATCAATATTGATGTTGTGCTCCTTCATCGCTGTTTCTAAAGCTTCCATCTTCTTAAAACATTTGGACTCATCATGACCATATTTATCACAAAAGTTGCAATGTCTGTTAGTATTATTACTTTTATATTTTGCTCATTTGTCACCATTAGGAGCAGAAGCTGTATGAGTGGGTTTGGGACCCTTATATTTCTTGTTGTTGTGGCAAGGATGTTGCTTCTTCTTATTCTTGGGTTTATCTTTCTGATGGACAACTAAGGCTTTGTTGGAGGTACCTACAGTGCTGATCACTCCAAGTTGTACTAGCTTATCTTGCTCTCTAATCAAAGCATCACAAAAGTTCTCAAGACTGGGTTTTTGATAAGCATCCCCTAGAGCCTCTTGCATGGCATAAAAGGTAGATACAAAAACATAATATGCACTACCTAGCTTAGAAATAATAATATAGATGCAACGATCTTTGTCTATCTTTATATTACATTCTTCACATAAAGTTATGAGTGTTTTAAACTTAGATAGATAGTATTCAATGCAAGAAAAATCACTTGGACTTAAAGTTAGTACTTGATTTTCTAACTGTTGTGCTCGAATAATATTGTGTTTACCAAACACAGATTCAATCTTTTCCCAAGCTTCTTTGGATTTATAAATTTATTGAAGGTGAAACCTTAAATCATGAGAGATGGATATTCTAATTAATCCATGTGCTTCATCATTCCTATTATCCCATTTGGCTTTCTTATCAACATCAGTGGGTGTTGTTTCCTTTCCCAAGGTAATCCGATACAAGCCTTTACTTCTTAATAAATCCTCCATATGAGATTTCCATTGGAAGTAGTTGGTGCTGATAAGTAAGAGATTACTTGTAGAATCCATATTAAATATTCAGATAATACAGATTTAAAATTTGAAACTTTTGATATGAATGGAAAGAGCTCAAAAATTTATGTGGTTTTAAAAAAAACGACACTGAAAATGAACTTCAGATGTGAGAGTTACGTCCTTTTAAAAAAAGACACAAACGATAACCAAATGACCACGTGATAGTGTAAGTTGCTTTATGAAGTGACCCACTTTTATAAAGAGAAGTGGGGATCACTTTTACAATGAAGTTACTTTATAACAGAAAAGATGCATGCAAAATAAATAACTCTAAAATAAAATATTAAAGCTACTTATAGTGATTCACTTTTATACTTGAAGTGAAATACGCTTTGCAATGTTAGCATGAACTTTTTCAAAAAAAAAGTAACAAAAGAGAGACTTGAACTCAAGACCTCTTACTTAATAAGGAAACTTTTAACCAAATGGTCTAGCAAAACATATTGTAATGTTCAGAAGGAGGAGTGAGGGTGTTTTTGTTGTTGCTGTTGAAGACGAACTTGGAGAGCATGCTAAAAAAAAACTTTTTTCACACAAGAAAAAAATTTCGCTTCTTGATGACAACAAGGGTTAGATCTTAGTTAGCTTACCCAGAAGATGCACATTTTCCTATCTGTTTCTAATTTTCCGAGATCACAAAGGGCACGGGGAAAAGATAATACACAGATCTAAATGATTAGCAGCCCGAAAACAAGTAATATCAAACCGAAATAAAACCAAAATAAAACTTTGTAAAAATAAAAAAAAATGCGTATTCAGGCTTTATACCTCCGGCTCTGACTATAATGGATGTATCTTGGGAAAATGAAAACCTTTTCGAGTGAAACGAAAAAGTGTTCCTAACTGAAACAAGTTCTCCGGACATAATGGAATAGTCCTCTTAGCCCATAAATGTATGGAAATGACATAAAATGGATATGATGCAACTCAACTTCACGATCTCAATCTGCAACAGGAGTGGGTCTTCAAATAGGCTCTGATACCATGTTAGACAACATAGGTATTCCAGTAGAGGACGGAAACCTTCAGTAACCACTCACATAACTATATCAAAGATCAACACACTGATGTTTTCATGTGGTAAAACCCCTATGGGGAAACATCCACGACCCTAACCAACGAGACCACTTAGAGGAGTTTATTAATGCAAAGAAAAAAATTACAGAGAGATTTTACAAGAGAGTTTTTCACAATCGATCATCGACAAATGACCCTCCATGCTCTTTAAATAGGTATCATGGAACAATCGAGTGTTAAGCAATGAATCAATGGTCGTTAAGATCGAGGAGAGTATGAACCGTCAGATCACTCTATGTTAGGAACATATCATGACCGTCAGATTTCCTAACTACAAATGAAAACTAATGCATACTAAAGAAACACACTAAGAAACACACTTTTACCTAACGACACATTAGACCAAGTAGATCTTAACTAACTCCTAAGTGTCTAAATATCCTAACACTATCTAGGAGTCCATGCGAACTTCTAAAGAGTAAATACCATGTGAAATGGCATCGTGTAAAATTTCTATAACAACGTTATATTCGACCACATTATTTGTTGATGGCCTTAGGAAAATGCCACCTGAAGACACCAGTAGACCCTCGGGTGAGCAAACAACCCAAGTGACAGAAGTCAAGTTCCGTGTAGACCAAATACTTCGTTGACATCTGTCAACCAAGGAAAAACATGATTAAGTAAGCTGAAGATAAGAAAGAGAGAAAATATATATACACTAAATACATTAGTATACAAAGAGTTACGCCCAAGCTTGGGGCTCAAGCGTAATATATTTTCAAATAGATCCCATTCTTGGGCTCAGCCAACATGTTCCCTTCATAATATTTCGATTCATAGGATCCTTTTTCTAAGACACATCGCATGATATAGGGACCGTGCCACATGGGTTTGAAATTGCTTGCCCCCAATGGTTTTTTGAATTGGTCATACAGAAAGACCAAGTCACCCTTAGAGTACTGTCGAGGACAAACAGAATTATCATATTGGACCTTGACACGTCTTTTATTTTCTTCGATAGCCGTAGAGGCATCTTGATGCTACTCATCTAGACTCTTTAGGTGTACGAGGCATTGTTCAATATCGAAAGTGTCAGGTAGGAGCACAACTGCCAATCTAAGAGAATGGATTTCACATTCAATATGTAAGATCGATTCCACACCATGAACTAATTGGAAAGGAGAAAAAATGGTGGAGGTCTTAACCGAGGTTTGGTATGCCCAAAGTGTTGGATAAATCCTGATATGCCATTCAGATTTTCTATGGCTGACGATTTTCTGCAAAATGGTCTTGAGAGACTTGTTCATGGCCTCTAATTTTCCATTTTCCTGGGGATAGTAAGGGGAAGAATAACCATGTCTAAACCCCAGTTTTGATGCTAATTCTTTCATCATTTCATTCTGAAAGTGACTGCCATGATCAATGGCAATCTCACTTGAGATTCTGAACCTGGCTACAATTTGATTGAACACGAAGAAAGCATCAGTCTTACCATCGGATTTAACTGTAGGCATGGCCTCAACCCACTTAGTAAAGTAATCTATGACCATGGTAATGTGTTGATGCCCCCCTAGCCAAAGTTGGGTTGAAATCCACGAAATCCACAAAATCCACCCCCCACTTGGTGAAGGGACTGACGATAACGATTAGATGGAGAGGGGTCAGATGTGAGTGAAAATTTTGAGTGAACACCTAGCAGGGGTGACACTTCTTAACTGCTTCTATGCAATATTTAAGAACAGACAGCCAAAAATAACTGGCTCTCAAAATTTTCTTGGTTGTCGCAAGCCCAGATAGATGACCACCACAAGCCCCACTGTGGCAGTCGTTTAGAACAGACTCAACTTCTTAGTGATTCAAACAACGGTGCACGATACTGTCCACTCCTGAATGATATAGAGTGTCATCAATGATGAGGTAGTTCTTTTCATGATATTGTATACGTCATCGGTCATATCTCAAGAGATGTTGAGGGAACTTCAAAGTTTGAAGATAGACAACAATATCTCCATACCAGGGGTCTGAAGATGAGACACTGATCTAAAAATGAAGAAGACTTGAAAAACTTGAAATTTATTGCAAGTGAATGTTATGTGTTTAAAGCAAAGGGATCAGTTTGCAACACATAAAATAAAGGATTACTTATGCAAAATACACATAGACAGCAGCATAAACATTGAACATAAACACATAAGCACAACAATTGATAAATGAGTTCACCCCTCTTATGGGCTACATCTCCTGGTCTAGCTTCCAATGGATCATTATTATTAATTTCTCAAAAAGTGCTCAAAAACATGTCTTACAATGCTAAAACTGACAAACCGACTGCTCCAATGACTTCCCAGCGTCCCAAAACCCCTGTCTGGGCTCTTTTCGCACCTCAATCGGTCGAAAAATGAAGAAGTTAGGCCTCCTGGAAGTCTCCCTCTTCAAGCTTGTTGTCTCTGGTTCTACAATTCGCACCCTCCTTGAATGAACCTGGCTCACACGCTCTTTTAAGCGCAAAAACCCAGCACCGGGTGCAACCGCGCCAATGGTGCAAACCGTAGGATGGTTAAGGGCGCTCCAGCCCCTAACCGCCTCGGCACCTAGGCGTATGAGAGCATATGACCGCGCGCTGGGCAATGGTGGTTAGGTCGTTACCAAACCGTTCAACTAACCCCCGCGCTCCAAGTCATATGGTACACGTTTATATGACCAAGGGTTAAGTTTCAAATCATGCACGCATACCAAACGGTTGGATATATTACATATAACATGGTCATATGTTGTGGAATGAAACCACGGGTCGGGGCTAAGCCCTGGCCCGCCCCCCTTTCCATTGAATACAACAATCAAGTTTAAATATATGCACATTTATATATGAAACAAGGAACAAGGGTCGACATGGTGGTTAACAGAAGGTTGTGAAGTCTTTACATAGTAGGGGAGGTCCAGGGGTCGAACCCCGCGGACTCCCATTACATTTTATATAACAACATAAACCAAATAATGAGGGGGACATGTGACACCCATGGATTGGGCCACGTGTCCTCATATCATTTACCACCAAACGGACATGTGTCAACACCCGACTCACCAACAATCAACCAATAAACAACTGCCATGTCATCATTGTACGGTCTGTACGACCCTTCCACGTCAGACCGTACGGACTGTACGGACAGGTACAACCAGCATCAAATTTTTGCCTGTTTGGCTTAGCGAACAGATCGCGATATCTTCTTCATACGGCATCCATTTGACAAAGTAAATATACCGCCGAAATCAGGAAGATGAGATGGATGCAATGGCACTATTTTCGTCGCATTCCGATAACTTTGAAAATTGAGCAAAATTTGATCCCCTGATCACACCTCCCCATTGGGAAGCTTTTGGACCTCCAAAATACTATCTCAGTCTATGTGAATATGAGGGTATAGTTCCCTCACCCTTCCAACCTCAATCCACTTGGCCTTGC
>SNQJ01S0015480.1:54502-95327 GCA_010110895.2 Picea sitchensis | reverse complement strand
GCAAACAATCAAGTCTTCAAAACCAGTGCTCTGATACCAACTTGATCTAAAAATGAAGAAGACTTGAAAAACTTGAAATTTATTGCAAGTGAATGTTATGTGTTTAAAGCAAAAGGATCAGTTTGAAACACATAAAATAAAGGATTACTTATGCAAATTACACATAGACAACAACATAAACATTGAACATAAACACATAAGCACAACAATTGATAAAGGAGATCACCCCTCTTATGGGCTACATCTCCTGGTCCAACTTCCAATGGATCATTATTATTAATTTCTCAAAAAGTGCTCAAAAACATGTCTTACAATGCTCAAACTGACAAACCAACTGCTCCAATGACTTCCCAGTGTCCCAAAACCCCTGTCTGGCCTCTTTCGGCACCTCAATCGGTCGAAAAATGAAGAAGTTAGGCCTCTTGGAAGTCTCCCTCTTCAAGCTTGTTGTCTCTGGTTCTACAATTCGCACCCTCCTTGAATGAACCTGGCTCACACGCTCTTTTAAGCACAAAAACCCAGCACTGGGCGCAACCGTGCCAACGATGCAAACCGTAGGATGGTTAAGGGTGCTACAGCCCCTAACCGCCTCGGCACCTAGGCGTATGAGAGCATATGACCGCGCGCTAGGCAATCGTGGTTGGGTCGTTACCAAACCGTGCAACTAACCCCCGTGCTCCAAGTCATATGGCACACGTTTATATGACCAAGGGTTAAGTTTCAAATCATGCGCGCATACCAAACGGTCGGCTATATTACATATAACATGGTCATATGTTGTGGAATGAAACCATGGGTCGGGGCTAAGCCCCGGCCCGCCCCCCTTTCCATTGAATACAACAATCAAGTTTAAAATTATATGCGCGTTGATATATGAAACAAGGAACAAGGTTCGGCATGGTGGTTAGCGGAAGGTTGTGAAGTCTTTACATAGTAGGGGACGTCCAGGGGTCGAACCCCGCGGACTCTCATTACATTTTATATAACAACATAAACCAAATAATGAGGGGGACACGTGGCGCCCATGGATTGGGCCAGGTGTCCTCATATCATTTGCCACCAACCGGACACGTGTCAACACCCGACTCGCCAACAATCAACCAATAAACAACTGCCACATCATCATCATACGGTCTGTATGACCTTGCCACGTCAGACCGTACGGACTGTACGGACTGTATGGACAGGTACAGTCAGCATCAAATTTTTGCTTGTTTGGCTTGGCGAACATATCGCGATATCTTCTTCATATGGCCTCCATTTGACAAAGTAAATATACCGCCGGAATCAGGAAGACGAGACGGACGCAATGACACTGTTTTCATCGCATTCCGAGCACTTTGAAAATTGAGCAAAATTTGATCCCCTGATCAGACACGAAAAATGTGTTCATCCACAAATGAATCAACATGAATAAAATCCTTATCTAACCGAGGGAAGTATGATATTAACTCTGCAAAAACTAGCGATTTCTTGGATTTCACAGAAGCGAAGTTGAGATCAAATTCTTGTAAAATGACGATCCATTTATTGTATTCCCCCCCTATGATACACCTAGAAAGGACGTATTGAAAAGGATTGAAATCGACAACCACAATAGTTTTACAAAGAAATATATAGTGTTATAATCATTGAACTGCATGAACGACAACTAAAGCTAGCTTTTCAACATGAGAATATTTGAGTTCAGGGTCGACTAAGTTTCAAATAAGATTGTAAATGACGTGATCATGGGGCTCGTCATCCTCTTGAACCAAAACCATACCAATCGTATCTTCGGATGTGATGAAATAAAGTAGGTAATCTCTACTATAGTCTGGAGATTTCATTAGAGGCGTCGATACCAAGGCTTTCTTCAAAGCATCGAAGGATTCCTGGGCCATCCTAAATAAAAGGAGTGTCATTCTTTAAGAGACAAATGAAATCCTTAGTAATATTGGCATAGTTCACTATAAACCGTCGTAAAAATTTATCTTTCCCCTGTAAACCTTGAAGTTGATGAATAGTGTGCAGGGGAGGCAATTGAAGTATTGCCTCAACCTTTAACGGATCTACCATGATCCCAGTCTCAGAGACTAAAAATACTAGAAGTCGACTTGACCTAACACAAAATATGCATTTATGAGGGTTCAAACAGATGTAATAATGGTGGAATATTTAAAAAACTAGCTGAAGGTGTTTAGGGTGATCCACTCTCTTACGGGAGTGAGCAGCGAGATCATTGAGATAGGATTCGACTATATGCTTGAGATCATGAAATACAAAGGTCATCGATCATTAGAAGGTTACTCCGATGTTCTTAAGGCCAAAAAGCATCTTTCGACATGCAAATGTACCCCAAGGACAAATAAATGTCATCTTATGTTGGTCCTCAGGCTTAATCATATTTTTTTTATACCCTGAAAATCCATCCATAAAATAAAAAAACTTCACTTCCCACACACTCATCGAGAATATGATCAATGAAGGGCATCAAGAAGTTGTCTTTGGGACATACCTTATTCAGGTCACAAAAATCCATGCACATGTGGATGGTTCCTTGTTTTTTATTCACATGAATGGGATTGGATACCCATTCATTCAAGGGAACCAGGTAGATAAAGCCAATGTTAAGCAGTTTTTCTACCTCTTCCTTAATAACAGGGGCCTTCCTAGGATTGACAGCTCTAATTCGTTGTCGAACAGGCTTAACAGTCTGGTAGGTTTTAATCTCATGTTCAACAATTTGAGGGTCAATTCCTGGCATATCTTCATATGACCAAGCAAATACATTGCAAAATTCTTTGAAGAGCTCAGTGTAGATCATAATTTCTTTCGTCGAACAATTTGCACCAACGTATACATTTTCAATCTTTCCAGTAATACAAGAGATATCGATTTTGATAGTAGGAGAGATACTCTCCATGTTTCCTTCGGCATAAATGTTGTGCGTATCAAGTGGAACTACGACGTGACCAACTATCTCGCTCAATGTAGATCTAAAATTATCTTGTTCGATTCTAGCAATTTCTAGGAGAAAATAAGAGCGATGGTGCATATCATCCCATGGCCTGTTAGAACCATTCATGGCCTCTACGATAGCTTCATCTGAAGTTAAAGTATCATCGATGAAGTCACGTGCATAAGACGATGAAGTGGGCCATACGGGCTTGAGAATAGGATCCTCTTCATCTATCTGTGAGGTAACATGATTTGGATCGGTGAAAGAGTCAAGAACAACTTGATACTCTATCTCTGCTACCGATAGTGGCATGTACATTTCAGTATGTGACTGACCTTCACAAGATGCATTCGAGGAAGTTAGGGTCCAAGGATCGTTAAAATACGAAGTGCAGAAAGGAACGAACCTCATTGACGAAGCAAACCTACTAGACATGGCGTATATATGATGAACTGGTGCCATCAAGTCGAAGGTACCCATAAGGGATGAATACATTCTGACACTGATATTCTCAGTTGTCGGCTAAGAATTCTCGATCACGGGTATTGATGGACCAACTGATACATTGGGGCTAGCATACGCAAAGGACAATTGGTCAATTGTCATGATCTTCCCAGTGTGATGAAAGCAAAGAGTGCGGAAGACAGACGATACAATTGCAGTCATAGCATAAGTCCAATTTCATCCTAGTAACAAGTTATAGTCAAGGGGCGCATCAACCACCTCGACATCCACCTCTACCGTCTTCCCACCTAACTGGATCGGGAAGGAAGGAAGAATATCGTGAGGGCAAAAGGAACGACCATCAAAACAAATCAACATGGTCGTATATTGAGAGAAGGTCAGAGAGCCAAGGTATTTCCAAAAGAACAGGGATATCATGCATGCTACAACGCCTTCATCAACAACAATATTTTTGATGGTATAATTTGAATAACCCATGTGGATTTTGAATGCCACATGGTAAGGAAAGCGAGGGTTCACATCCGTGATGCCAAATTTGATAACTTTAGAGACACAGGGATCTAGAGCTCCTAACACAGATAACAAGGCATTCCTCTGTGAAGGACACGTCTGGACTACCTCCAGAGCCGACATCGCACAAGGGATTTGACCCAGATCCTCAAAAATAGAGTAATTATGGGAAACTCTAGCATTAGGATTGTGGGTAGAGCGCTTGAGTACTCCTTTCGGAATACAAGGTGGGGGCTCTAGTTTTTCTATCTGTAAAGGCATCTTCGGAAGAGGGGGAGACTCTAGACTAGGTACAGTCTGTGAAGAGCTGTAATCGCGAGACCGAGTGGCTACATTAACCTTAGATTTAACCATATTGATGCATAGACAATGATCATCTTGCGATGATGGGTTTTGATTTCCACTCATCGCATTTTCGTCATTCGAGGAGATCGAGGCCATGTGTTGATTATGTGGAAAAGGATTAGTCAGCACAACATATGGTAGAGATAAAATCCTCGCAACTTCCGCAAGTTTTGGGAATAAGTGGGTAAGGTGATCATCTCTACAAAGATTACAGGGAAACTTCACCTTCTTCCTTTCTTTCTTTCCCTCACCAACATTATTATTCGACTTATCATTATTACCATTGTCCTTTGGTTTATTACTATTCTTCCCACCCTTACGATTGTTACCACGTCCTTTCATTTTATTCCCACCTGGTTTCTGGTTACCATTCAGGTTGGTCGACGAATGCATAGAATGTACATCCATCGATTGAGTGGGAGTGGAGCACATAGATGAATCTATCCCTCCTAGTGATTGGTTTAGAGATAACTCTTTCAACTGGTTTTTCACCAAGTCTGTAGATTTCACATTGACAGAGCCTACAATGCCATCAACATGAGGCTTGATATTTTGTCTAGGATCATAGTTTGACCTTGATGCATCTGGAAGAATCTTGTATAACATCCCAGAATGAGCATATATAAGATCTAATTGTTGGGATTTAAAAATTTCAATTTCCTCAGATGTAGAAACATCCTTCGAAATATAAGGCTATAGATATTTAAGGAACCACTCTAGAAGGAATTTCAAGGGTATGTAAGATTTGATAAACCTCTTCTGTCTACACCACTCTTGGATGTGATCTGAGATATGGGTGGCTTTGTCATGATGGAATTCCAACAGAATCTCTATGTCAGCATTGTAACGAACTAACAATTGGAAGTGTTTGAGGAAGACTAAAACCATCTGATTAAAAGTTTCGTATGTCCCCCCTGGTAGCTCTATATACCATTTCACGGAGACCCCCATGAGGGTGCATTGAAACAATCTTAAACAAATAGAATATTCGTTAAGGGAGTTCAAAGAGAACCAAAGGTGAAAATTAGTGACATGATCACCAGGATCCTCACCAGCCTTGTCTTTGAATTTTAGAATATCTGAAGGAAGCTTGGTGGGGACAAGGGGCCATGTCGGATCATGACACACAAAGTCATTCATTAATCTAGACAAGTCTGGAAAATTGGGCATGGCCAGAAAAGGGAGACGTGGCTACGACATCTGGCCCCAAGCTCCCTAGAAATATTGTTGTTGGGGAATCATATCCCATCCAGGGTTCTAGTATGCACCATGGCCTTGTCTGGGATTGTAAGACCCTCCTCCGAACTAATTCATGAGGGGTTGGTTGGGCACAATTCCAGTAGGAATGTTATGATGAAGGTTGTAAAAATTTCCCCCAATCGAAGTGGCTCTAGGTTGGGGGTTTCCCAAGGTATGAAATTGACCTCCTTCGGGTGTGAATCCAGAGGATAAAGGTGGATTTTTCATGCCAAACATGTTGGTCGAAATCGGTACAAAGGAGGTAGGTGTAAAGGATGGACTGTAAGAAACATCTTCTCTGCTAGGTTGACCACTCCATTTGGGAGTATGAGGACTAGGATTAGACCTAGGGTGAAAAGGAGGAATGCCTCCAATTGTAGGAGTCTTTTGTGGGATAGTAGCACCACCAAACGAAAATGGAGTATGTGGAGGAGCCTTGCCCCCGAGTCCAATACTAGTATTTGGATTAGATGTTGGGATGGAGGATGTAAATTGTGATGTGAAATTCAGCATACCATAAGAAAAAGGGCTAGAGGCCATAGGGATGGACTAAATATTGTAGCCTGACAAGTGACAAAGGGACCCAAAAGGGTTCATGCCTATAGTTTGAGTATTCACTATCTGACGGACAAGAGTGATGATAGGAACCTCCAACACTACAACCATTGTGGTTGAAGGTGTCGCAGGAGTATCGTTAACTATAGTGGGTATGGGAGTTGAAGGACTCCTAGTATATTTTTGACTCAATTCTATACTCATCCTTGTATGATCACGAGTATGGTAAGTGGAGGTGTGTGTACCACGTTTGATAAATTTACTCCTTTTAGAAGGAAAAGACTCAAGATGTGGTGGTAATTGTAACAAGGGGTGAGGCCTGTGGGGAAGCTAGTATGGCTTCACAATGACTCAAGACTTGAGATATAAAAACAAATCCTAAGGCCAACTAGTAATCAAAGAGCACACCCAAAACAAACAAAATGCCAATATGCACACAAACAAGATAAAGTGGATGAAAGGGGCCTTCCTCCCTAAAGTAGGTATGCCTTGCCCAAGAGGGGCCTGAGACTCCTTGAAAAAGATCGGAGGTATAATAATCAGTTATAAGGGGCCTCATGGGCTTAACAACCATTCAATCAGATCCCCCCAAAGAGGTAATCCTCCATAAAGGTTGTGTGATGTCCGACCCTTATCTGACCTAGGGTACCTACAAAATAACCTCTACAAGTAACCTATGTGGTACCTATGTCAAGCAACTAAGAAACCATGATATAACTGATGCACAGGCGAATAATCGTAAGTCAGGTCTACTGTATGGGCAGGGTAACAAAGCCCGAAACCTCGAAAGCATCACCTCTCACAGAGGTAAAGGTACTAGAAATATCCCCATATATGAATATATCCCCATAAATATATATGACGCTAAGAAGGTATTGGGGGGATATCCCCTCAACCAACCTCATGTGACCTCGTGCTTAAATTTGGTGTAAGCGGAGCCTCCTAACATCACCAATTATACAATGGATTTCACCACTCCCTTAGTCAGACACATATGTTGATTTAATAGCCTTGGAGAAGTTTACTCACAAAATCCTATTCCAAGGCTCTAAATCCCAAGCTAGCTTGTGCACCCTAGAAAATAAAATCGTTTCTAATCAATTTTAAATTATCAACGTTGCTTTTAGTGGCCTTGCTTACTCAAAAAGTTGTGGTAGTGAAACTGATGATGTTATGACTCAACAAGTAAAATAAATGAATATAAATAACATGCAAAGTCGTAACTTCAATTTCCAATTAATGATAAACTTTTCAATATGCAATTTTCAATTTAATTCCGCAATTCAAAATAAAATGCAATCTTTCTATACATATACTAAGATCAACGATAAGAACCCAAAAAATCAAATGCCAATAATGAAAAATGCTTAATATTTTTGTATTTTCAATATAAAAGAATGAAAATGCAAGGAATGAACAACAACTTGATATAAATATTCTACTAAATGCAATCAGAGAAAAACCAAGTAGGATATCAAAAAGCAAACACCCATCCCAAGATGCAAGGAAAATCAATGAAAAGGATGATGAGAAAGGAACCACCCAAAAATTCAACCAAAGAAAGGTTTCCTATCACTCTGTAGGTACTAAATAGTCACAATAGAGACCTAAGAAGACTCAACAACCATCACAACTTACCCAACAAACATCAAACTCAACAAACAAGCACAGAAGAAATATGTAAATGACTGTTCAAGAGAAAACCACGTATATACGCCTCTTGCAGAAGGACATCACGTGTATATACACAACTATCAGGTAAAAATCCGCGTATATGTATTAAAACACTACCAAGTCAAGGATAAGGCTAAGAAACTCAGACTCACAATGAATAGAGGCTATCAAGAAATCAGACGACAACAAACTCAATATAAATGAGATCAAGAAAAGGAGAAAAACACTCCAAACTCTGAAAACAATATTATATCCCCAATATAGTCACCAATTGTGTTACGAGGAAAATATCTCTATGGCATGGGGTAAACCACAACAGACGAAAATGACTGCAGAAATCAACTCTAATCCTAGGTATGCTATATAAGCAAATATGATAACTAGACAAGATAAGGAGCCTACCTCGTCCAGATGTTTGATGAAGTCCATCATTGAGCACTCGACTTAAAGCGACACACCTGCAACTTGTCCTCAACAACCAAGAAACACAAGCATATGGTGATAATATATAAAGTTAGGACATTTGATAGCATAGTCGATCAATATTCATAACAAATATGCCCATGGAATAACAATTCAAATATTTGCAAGACATTAATTGGACGAGAAAAGAGTAATTATATTAAAATGTAATCAATAGAAGTGAATGAATTCCAACCTTCCGTGTTGGCATGGTTAAGAACTGAGAAACTAATTCCCTTCTAGTTGGGTCTCCACCACTTCAATACTCCACCAAAGGCAAGCTCACATAAGAGAGACAATGAGGTTATCAATCAATTAGGGAAGAGCTTGGGGGCTGAACAATGTGTTCATACTTAAAAGGACAAAGGGATGCAGACTCAATATGAAATGAATAATTTCTCCATAGTAAATTTGCTCTCAATTTTGAATTCTTCTCCTCTTTTACATAGCTTGGATATGGCCCATTTATAGCCTTCAAATGGAACTGAAGGGCTGAGTCAGAACGTTTCTAGTATATGGAAGGTCAAGGATCATGGATCCCGTGATGTGACATGGAAACCCGATACTGTTTTTTAATTTTGGGCACAAAACCTGATGTACGTGGGCTGTAATGGTGCAACCTGTGTATACGCATGTTGTATAATAGTTAGGGCGCGTATATGTGGAAAGATGTTGTTTTTAGCTCTGGGATTTGCAAAAAGGGACTTCAAGTTTGCATTCTGAGAAATTTTTCATATGGTGAAGAAAATATTGCTATAACATCTGGTCATCTTCTAGGATTCATTCTTTCGATGAAAAGGATCATGGTTGACCACTTAAAGGTTGAGGCAATAATTCATTTTCCTCCCCCACGTATGATTAGACAACTTCAAAGCCTGTAGGGAAAGGAAAATTTACTTCGGTGATTCTTTCTGAACTATGCCAACATCACAAAAGGATTTATGCTCCTTTTGAACAAAGGGGTCCCATTTTATTGGGAAGATGCCACAAAACATTCATTTCATGCGTTAAAAAAATCTTTGGTTTCGACTCCTTTGTTGAGCCCCCTGAACCACAATTGATATTTCTTGTTATATTTGGCAACAACTGAATCCTCAATTTCCATGGTTCTTGTTCAGGAAGATGATGAGCTCTAGGAGCATGCCATCTATTATTTAATATAGGATTTGATGGGTCTTGAAATCAAGTATTCACACATTGAAAATATGGCATTGGTATCATTTCAGGCTATCCATTGGCTTCGACACTATATTCTGTTGAGTAAGAAAATTGTTGTCACCACCATTAATCCATTCCAATACGTTTTAAATAGGTGGATTATTGGCGGGAAGTACAACAAATGGTCTTTTGTGCTTCAGGAATTGGACTTGGATTTTGCATATGCAAAATCCAAGAAGTCTTTGGTCTTCACCGAGTTAATGTCGATGTTTCTAGTTGAGAATGAGGAAAACATAATGACAGAATCATTTCTGGATGAGCATATCTTCCTCATCTCTTCGTTTGGCCCGTGGTATGGAGACATTATTATATATCTATAGATTTTGAATTTCCCTCCAAACTGTTCACGAGAAGAGAAATGACGGATTCGTCACATGGATAAAAAGTACCTCATTATCGCATACACGTTGTATCGACGTGGGGTGGATTCGATTCTTCGTCATTGTTTGAATTTTGAAGAAGTGGAGGCTGTGTTAAATGATTTCCATAGTGGAGCATGTGGTGGTCACCTATCTGGGTTGGCGACAACCAAAAATATTTTGCGTGTTAGGTATTTTTGGCCCATGATGTTAAAATATTATATTGAGGCGGTCAAGAAAGGTCACCCATGTGAGATATTCACTAATAAAATGTGTGTGCATCCCGCTCCCATGTTTCTCATTATTACTGTTGGCCCTTTCACCAAGTGGGGGCAAGATTTTATGACATGCCACCCGACTTCGGCTAGGGGTCATCATTACGTTATCATGGTCATTGACTACTTCACCAAGTGGGTTGAGGCTATACCAATGTTCGTTAACGATGGGGAAACTACAACACTCTTCATTTTTAATCAGGTGATATCTAGGTTCAGGGTTCATAAGGAGATTGTCATTGACCATGGAGGTCACTTTTAGAACCGTGTGATGACATAATTAGCATCAAAGCTGGGTTTTAGGCATGAGAATTCATCTCCCTACTATCCTCAGGCCAACAATTAGGTTGAATCCGTAAATAAATAATTAAAGATGATATTAAGAACAACGGTTAACTTAGATTGAATGAATTGGCACTTGATGCTATATCCAACATTGTGGACTTAGCAGACCTTAGTCAAAATTAAAACTATTTTTTCACTTTTTCAACCTGTCCACGGAGTAGAAGCAGTTTTACTGATTGAAACTGAGATCCCTTCACTAAAAATCATGGTTGAGCTCCTTCCTGATACGAATCAGCTTGAGGAGTTCCTAGTTTATCTCTAACATCTTGATAAGCAACATCGAGACACAACCTTAGAAAACGAGGTGCACAGAAAGCCTGTTAAGTCTCAGTATGATAAATCCATTCTTCCTATGGTTTTCTTTGAGGGAGACCTTGTGTTGGTCTATGACCAATACAAGGACCCCGTGGGGGCAGGAAAATTCAACCCCATGTGGTACGACCCATATGTCATGCGACAGGTGTTGGAGAAAGGATTGTATGAGATCACGAATTATGAAGGTAATGTGTTTCTAGAGCCCAACTACGCGTGAGCCCAAAGGCTCGAGCAGTAACCATTTTTGTAACTATTGTTTATTTTGTACATAGTTTTGTATAGTTTTTTTCACCTCCTTGTTGTGTTAATGATTGGTGTGCATCTGCTATGTGGAATATGCCTGGAGAGTCATTGGTCTACTTTGGATTTTTGTATGGCGCTAGTCTCCATAATCAACACTTAGCATCCACTTCTTGGGTGATCTTTTTGACTTCCAATCGGATGGTGTCCGTTGGGGGTGCGTGTCTCGGGACAACTATTAACAATGTCATTGAGCATAGTGAAATTATTTAGATTTTGAAAGATGTCTTGTGGCATGGAATTATTCTCCTTCAGGTGTTCCTGGATTCACAATTGGTGGTCTCGCAGTTGAATGGTCTATATCATGTACATGATCCGGTATTGTTATGAATTTTCTTAGGGTATGTCTTCTGGAATGTTCATTTGATTTTATTACTTATGAACATGTTCCTAGGAGAGCTAATGAACTAGATGATGCTTACACTAATTATATTTTAGATTGGAATTTACATCACCAGTAACATAAGCACACACATTCACATGTACATATTTGCATTTGCAAGTAAAACACATAAAAAATATATAACCAAAAAATATTGTGTGTGTGTGTGTGTGTGTGTGTGTGGGTGTGTGTGTGTGTGTGTATATATCAAAAAGAGATCCATACATACAAAATGTGGGGACCCTATCTCCCGAATGTCATATAAGTACAAAAATAGTGCTATGAGCACACAATGTATCTAGGCCTGAGGCTAGTGGACTCTATCATAGAAAAATATGGCGTTTTCCAAACATCAAAACAATCTAACCCATGGTAGGGGTACCCCCACAACATGGCACTACATTCCTACGGGGATGTCATCAATGGTCGCCATTGGCACATTATGAGTGAGGGCCTCAAAGTTTCTACCCACACTATGAAAGGTCCTATCTCCGTCGTCACTGGGACCCGCCTCCTCTTTACCATGTTGGTTGTGTCATGGGACATTAGCCAGCCTCGTAAGTGCTTTATCTGCATACAAAGAAAAGTACATATCAACATGATGGATCTCACAAAAATATAGGTCTTTTTACCTTTCCATGTATATATCATATATATTCAAAAAATAAATAATTAAATAAACATAAAAAAAAAATTAGTTATACCCCGTGGCTCATCCCCTGGATGAATGATGACATTGAGATCGTTAGGAAAGTCGATTCCATCATAGGGGTAATCCTTGATGAGGGGAGTCTGTCGCTCCCACCAATTGAAAAATTCGTCGTCATATGGGTTGGATAATTTCCCCCCTCATAGATAAGATATCAATTCATTCCATCGGACCATGGCATGCCATGGTATCAAGTGTCCCCATACATATGTCCTCAGGCTCATCATAGGAACCCTTTCAAAGAAAAAGGTTCATAGGACACTGCCGAAGCCAAAGTTATTAGTTTTCCTGATCTTGCAATTTGTAAGTTGAGACTTCATGTAGTTTAGCATTGTCATACTCCAGTCAAACATTTTGGGTCTCAAGCATTCGAACCCATGTTGCATTTGGGCCCGAGAAGCCAGATTCAAAGAGTTGGATCCTACGATCCACACCATAGTATAAAGAATGACTTAGAGGCTCGGATTGGTAATGTTCTTGATGGGAACCTGAGATCCACTCTTCTTAGTGCCAACATCACAATACTTATGAATGTAATCATTGATAGTTCACCCACCTCCACCATGGGTTTGGAAGTTTGGTACTTCCCCTCTCTTGGACAAACCAATAATAAAGTAGATGTCCTCTATGGTAATTGTCAATGATTGGCCCACAAACATAAATGCTTTAGCGTCAGGGTGCCAATAATCAATCAAAAGATTTAGTAATCTTTGTTGGGCCCTCATGCGACCAATTTGAAAAAACTTATACATTCCATATTTGCATAATGCTTGTTTAGCATTGTCGTCATCAAAGACTGCCCAATCCACTTCTTCATTTTCATGGTCTCTCCAGTGAACAAACATCCTGTCCATTTCCAAGAGAAATTTAAGTTAGCATTTGTTTTTCAAAAATGTCTTCGGGCATACACAAACTTCAGGTCTAACAATCACAGATATCCACAATTGGTATTTATACTAGTTGTGAACATCCACAGGTTACCTTAAGGTACCCCGCAGATGCAAAGAGTCGAGCTTGAAAAAGGAGGTTTAAGCCCCATTTTTCCATAAAAATGAATAAATCAAGAAATTAAATTGTAGGATAGAGTGTAGGTACTTACTTGGTCTAGGCGGAAAAGGATTTCATTGCTCCAAGCTCCATGAATCTTCATTGGAAATTCAAGGGTTTCTTGGTCACTATGGACAATTTTTGGTAAAATGGTAAAAACGATCTAGTAAATGGGTGAATATGCTGGTATTTATATCAAATTGTAAAAACCCACTTCCTATAGTTTGATATCTTTCTAAAAATATGACTAATTGTTAGTCCCTTGTAGCTTTGTGGTTTTTTTTTGCAGGTCTTAGGCTATACTTTGGACATTTTTGGCCCCTTTTCATCGATTGACCAAGTCTTTCACAAGAATTTGGGCAGGTGATGTTATCATAATTGGAATTTAGTATAGGGTGCATTCACCTGAGCTTTTTTCATTATCAGTTGCCATTACAACCTAAACCTAGGGTTGACCCCATTAACAAGCGATGAAACCTTATCCTCTGCTTAAAAATGTCGTTATGTTGATGGTAGAGCCTACCTTCCATGTGCGCTTTAGTTTAGAATCTCATTGTATGATGGGACTCATGATGCAAGATTGTCCTTTAGGCTTAGGAGTCCTGGTTAGCCCTGCCATGAGTTTGCATTCAAACTTCATGCTTCTTACTCAATCTTGTTCTGTCCATTACCCACGTCACTCCCTCCCTTATATGTTTCTCACAACAACATTATGGAGTCTTAGTTAAGCTCTTTTCAGACTCCTTAAAATTGAAAAGATTGTCGAGTGACCTTGGTTCTTTCACACTTGTTAAATGGATTTGAAAGAATGATTTCTCAACACAAGTTTACCTCTTTTTCGGACCGAATAAAGTAATTATGAAAAATGTATACTCTAGTCTACTGACTAGAAGAGTTCTCCTTAGTTTTTTTTTACACTCTTTTGGGCTCTAGAGACTAAACTTACGAAAAAGGACATTAGAGTTTCAGTTAATCTCTTTTCAGACTCCTTAAACATGAAAAGATGGTCAAGTGATCTTGTTTCTTTCACACTCGTAAAATGGATTTGAAAGGACGTCTTTTCGGTATAAGTTTAACCTTTTTCCAGATTGAACAAAATATTTATGAAAAATGAATACTCTAGTCAAACATTGACTAGAAGAGTTCTTCTTGGTATTGTTTTACTCTTTTTAGGGCCCTAGAGACTAAACTTATGAAAACTACCACCATGGGAGGTTTACTTCCTAAAGTCAAGTTGTAACTGCACTGCATATTGTCTGCTCGTGATTTTAGACCTAATGTTGGCTTCAACGTTCTATTTTTCAACCAATTACTTATGCATTCCTATAATCTCCCAGCCTTGCAATTTATTCCTTTGTGACTCGACACCTTATCCTTGGAGGAAACATTCCCTGAGTGTCATTATCCTACACATGATTTTCTTGCATTGAGACTAGGTATGTTCCTTGTGCTCTGGGACTAGTTTTCTTTCCCGTGACACTTTGGTGGCCCTTGGTTATGGAAGGAAGTGAAGAACGAGGAAGAAAAGGTAAAAAGCAAGCTTCGTGGGAGACACAATGACTGGCACTGGGTGGAAGTGAGAAAAAGAACAGAAAATATGGAGTGAAGTGCGGAAAAGCAAGCCGTTGGATGAGGAGATTGAGGATTACAGATCAACAAGGAAGATGGACCGAGGATGACTTAGGAAGTGGAAAAATCCAGCATTAGATGCCTTGGAGCACCGCGAGATGAAGAAGGAAAGACATGATGGCGAAGCCCAGAAAGAATGGGTCAAGTTGACCTAGGGTTTTGGTAATTAGGGTTTTTGACACCTAGGTTTCGACCTGAGGTTGTTGGTGAGGGATTATAATGTATAAATAGAGGTCAAGAGGACTTAGGTCGGGGGGATACTGTGGCTTTACCTTGTTATTGATTATTGTTCATAGGGAGAATATTGTATTAGGGGTGAGAGAAGTGTTGTGAGAGAGAGCCTTATGGTATTGTAAGATCTTTAGTTGGGTACGAAGATTAAGTCCTGCAACTGGGTGCACATGAAGGGGAGAAGGAGAGAGAGAAGAGAAATGATCTGTTGGCCAAGAGCGTAGATCAGAACTGTAAGCTTATCATAAGCACAGTTCTATGGATGTATCCCTAGAGAGAGGGTGAACCACATACATCTGTTGTTGTGTGTGAGATTGATGCTTTGAGCTCTGTTGTTGTTATATTGTTATCTGCATCATTGTATTAGATCATATTTATAGCTGTGAAGGATAGATATAGCTAGTTGAATGGTAAATGCATGTTATGTTGTTGTTGTAATAAGAACCACTTGATATTCCCTTGGTTGTAGACATCTTTGTCCTGAAACCCCCTCATAGTTGCTTCGGGTGAGACTAGTAGCTAGTAGCTTGTTGGTGCACTCTTGGAGCTGAACCCTAGGTCTTCCCTTATGCCAACAAATGGTTCTGTTGCTGAGACAAGAATATTTTTAAGGGAATTTCAAGGTGGTTCCCATCAAAGACAAAGATTCATAAGTGGATAGAGGACCAAGAGAAGGACTTTGTGGAAGCCCAGAACAAGAACCCTAAAATAAGCACTGAAGATTGGCTACAAAGATACATCTTCACCGACATTCATGAGATCGTCTTTGGAGGAATCCATCAAGAGCTACATGAGTGGTTGTCTAGGTTAGCTAACACACAATTTGAAATCAGATCTAGACCTCCTGTGGTTTGGACACTAGCAAGGTCAAGAGAGTCGACAACGCTGTATCCAGAGCAGTAGATCACTAGTTTGATAGTACCATTGGAGGCTATATCACCGAGTTTTCTATTCATATAACATAATCATATAACCAAGCTGAGAGATAATTTTTCAAAGGACCCAGAGGAAAATGTTTTCACTTCCTGAAGCTAAGAATCAAGATGCTCTTGCATGAAAACCACATCTTGAAGATACAGTAGATTGATCGGACCTGAAAAGGCTAATGTTCAAGATCTCAGACAAGGACAATGACACAGAAGCAATACATACACGCAGTGGGAAAGTATTCCGAGGAGTTCACCTTGAGAACTTGTTTAAGAAAAACTATGGGGAAGAGGGTTTCTATAGTGGAGAAGAGGTAGATCTAACTGACGAAGAGAATACAGAGCCCACCAGAACAGAAGAAGGGGAAGCTGAAGAACTGCACCAAAACAAGCTAGAAACCTCAGGAGATGTGCAAACTACTGAAGTAAGTAACGTTAATCCTCCTATTGTCCCAACAATACTTAGTAGTCAGAATAGTCAGAACCACCAGAGTCTTCATAGTACTGTTACTAGTAGCTCAACATCTACTCAGACAAGAACCCTAGTCAGCTCTATGGTAGATGAAATGAGACTCCCTATCTTTAGAAGAGATGGATTTGAAGATCTAGATCATCATTGGTTTCTGTGTGAGGCCATATGGAATATTAAAAGTATCACTGATGAAGCCATCAAGAGAACCCAGTTTAGCACTACGCTAAGGGACCGCGCACTGAGCTGGCACATGAAACTTGTCCAAGGACTGACACATCCTAAGACCCTAAATGAGATCAAGAATGCAATGATTGCAAGGTTTAAGAAACCTAAGTCAGAGTCATAACAGAACAGGCCGATTAACTTTCTAGATCCCTGATGAACAGAACAAAGAGTGGTTCATCACGCTGTTGTTACCACACATAAGGATCCCTCTGATGCAACAGAAGATTGCATCTCATGCAGAAGCTTTGGAGATCACCATGAAGCTTGAATCAACACCAATGGGAGAATCTAGCATAGGCATTAGCCAGATCATGAGCCAGCTAACAAGTTTGTCTTTACAGGTCGAGGATATGAAGAAAGATAAGGGAAAATAGAAAAGGGAAGATATTTGGTGTGTAATATGCATATATGAAAGCCATGATAAGGAACACTATCCCTTATTTCATGAGTACTTGGAATCAGGGGCACCGATTCCCTTAAAGCAAGTTAACCTACCCTGGTGCGATGTATGCAAAAATAGGCATCGCCCAGGTGAGTGCTACTACATGCAGAAGTATGTCCAGAAACCCACAAAATTATATTGTAAATTTTGTAAATCAGTGGGGCATGATGATCGGGATTGTAGATCTTATGATCTCATGCATGAAAGGTTGAGAGACATATACAATATTCAAGGCGAAGTACAATAAGAGGGAAACACTCCACAGTACAACTCTCCAGGGAGATTAAATTTCACTCCTCGTGGTGGATACAGAGGATGAGGACGAGGAGGAGGTATGGGCTGAGGCCGAGGACAAATAATATGTTACAACTACGCGCAACCAAGACATTTAGCAAGGGATTGTCAGAATCCCTGCACAACTTGTAGTTACTGTAACTCCTTCGAGAATGTCATAGAGGAATGCCCTGTGCTGCTGGCTAAACTTCAAGAAAGATGAGGACCCCAGAAGAACCTACAAGTACAATTGATATATGCTGAAACACGTGGAGCAGACCCTAGAGCCGTTGTTATTACTCAAGGAGGCGCTACTACAGGAGAAGACAGAGCAACCCAAGGAAAGACTAAAAATGACCACGAAGTGAGGAAGGCTATAGAAAATACCCCAACGTTCGATGCTAATAAAGAAAGACAGATATTCGAGGAGGCAAGGAAAGATTTCAAAGGAGATCAAGGATCTTCATTAAAGAGAAAACCAAAAATCAAAGAATATGGCATGCCTCAGGCGTTTGATCTGTCTGCATCGCCAACAGAGGGGAAAGGGGTAAGCAAACTCATGGAATTATTCTACACTTGTGTTAATTTGATTCAAGATAAAGGCATTGTACAAGAAT
Source organism: Picea sitchensis (assembly GCA_010110895.2). Lineage (NCBI taxonomy): Eukaryota > Viridiplantae > Streptophyta > Pinopsida > Pinales > Pinaceae > Picea > Picea sitchensis. The sequence goes on along the minus strand of SNQJ01S0015480.1, from coordinate 77,371 downwards.
TACAATATTTAATCAAGCAGTATGAACTAGGAAAAATAGACCCCTTACTGAATAGAGAAGTGCACCAAATTGGAAAAAGGAGGAGGAAAAATAAATAATTACACTTGAATGCTCAGATAGGAGAGTATGAGATAGACTATATGGTCCTCGACTTAGGGTCAGAGGTCAATGTCATGACGAAGCAGACTTGGGCTTTGATGGGAAAAACCAAGCTGATATATTCCCCTATCAGTCTTCGCATGGCTAATCAATAAGCTGTCAGCCCATTTGCACGATTAGAGCAATTCCCAGTGGACATCGATGGAGTAAGAACCTTTGCAGATTTTGAGGTAATTGAAATTGTTGATGATAGCTGCCCTTACCCTGCATTATTAGGAATTGATTGGGCCTTTGACAATTCCACTGTTGTTGATCTAAAGAAAATACGCATGACATTTGAGAAAGCTGGCCTTAGGGTCACTGCACCTTTAGATCCAGATGAGGGTCCACAATACACAAAACCTATCAGAGAAGAGGACAATGCATTTGAACTAGAAAACATCTACAAATTAACGGCCAGACAGCAGGGTTATATCAACCCTATAGCTGACAGGAATCTGAGCTGGTGAATTGACAATACATGTTCATCTGACTCAAAAGAAGCATTGGAGAACTGGCAGAACCAGATGTATGAAGTATCTACAAGAAAATGTGCTAGGCTAACCAGAGAAGTTCGTTGGATTGGCATAATAGTGAGTAATCTACCCACATTTGATGGGCTGAAACCCTTAGAAATCTTCTTATCAGAATTTGAGACAAGTGTACCAACAAAACAAAGGCTGTTGGCAATGGATGAGGCCATGAAAGCCACACCAAAAATATGGTGGGGGACACATAAAATAAATATTACAGACTGGACACAATGCCGAACTTTGATGACAGTGTGGTTTTTAGCACAAGTAGGAAGTTGCGAAGCACAATACACAGGTCGAAGCTTCCCAAAGGATCATGTACGAAGATGCGAAGAGGCTTGGAGTGACATTCCTAGAGAAAAATGGGTACACAGATTTGTCAATACGCTGGATACCACCCCGATTAACTGGTACCTTCTAGCAGAGCTACGCCTTGTCACTTCAGAATGGGAAGGTATGATCTAGAATTTTATAACCACCTTTTTGTTTGACAGTGAATTTCCTTCTGTAGATCAGGCACTACAGATGGTGAGACATAAATTATTTAAGGAAGCATTTAGCCTCCCTTTGGAGAAAGAAGAGGATGAATGGACTGCACCCCTCTAGAAACTGTAGACCTGCTACAACATCAATGCCGACAAAGACAATGATCCAAGGAAGGTGAATATCGCAAAAATAGAAGGTCAGAGAGATGTGGAAGGACCAGGAGTTGAACTGCCACTCATTGGATAACTGATAAAGATAAAGAAAGTCAATATCGGCACAGAGGAGACACTAAAGCTTGCCAATGTCGGAGATTACTAGGACACTTCTACCACTGACAAAATCATGGAATTACTGCACGAGTATCGGGACTTGTTCCCGACCAAGTTCACTGATATGAAGGGAATCAAAGGACCTATGGGTGAAATGAGAATACCTTTCAAACCAGATGCAAATCCAGTCAAGAAAAGACCCTATAGATTGAACCCGAAATATAAGGAAAAAGTAAAGATTGAGCTTGATAGAATGCTGGAAGCAGGGATTATTGAACCTGTCGAAGAGTCAGAGTGGATTAGCCCCATGGTAGTGCAAGATAAGAAGACAGTTGAGATAAGGATTTGCGTAGATCTCAGGAAGCTGAATGATGCTTGTCTACATGATCCTTTCCCTACACCTTTCACAGACGAAGTGCTGGATAACGTGGGAGGCCAAGAAGTATATTCTTTTACAGATGGGTTTTCAGGATACCATCAGATCTGCATCGCCAAGGAGGACCGTCATAAGACCATGTTTTATACAGAGTGGGGATCCTACCAATATACAGTAATTCCATTTGGACTAAAGAATGCCCCAACCATATTTTCCAGGGTGGTGGTTGAAGCATTCAAATAATTTTTGCATAAGTTTTTAGAAGCATACTTTGATGACTGGACTATTTTTAGTTTCTTGAAAAATCATATTGAATGTCTAAGGCTAATGCTGGATAAATGCAGGCAGTGTCAAATTGCTTTGAATTTTAAGAAGTGCATCTTCTTCTCACCATTTGGAGTATTATTAGGTCATATTGTATGGAAGTGAGGATTGTTGGTGGATCCATCCAAAATTGCAATTATAGTTGATTTACCACCACTTACATCAGTCAAACAACTGTGCACTGCGCTAGGACACATTACTACACCAATGGAGAAGTTATTAAAGAAAGACTGTCAGTTTGGTTGGATAGATGAATGCCAATAGAGCTTCGACACACTGAAACAAAAGATGGTGAATGCGCCCATTCTAGTCTTTCCAGACTGGAGAAAGGAATTTCATGTGCATGTGGATGCATATTCTATTTCATTAGGAGCAGTACTAGCACAACTTGGAGAAGGGGACATTGACCATCCATTAGAATTTGCCAGTAGAAAACTATCTACAACTGAAATCAATTACACTACTAGAGAGAGAGAGGGATTAGCCATGGTGTATGCATTGCAGAAATTCCAACACTACTTGTTGGGAGGACACATTAAAATGTTTACTGATCACTTTGTGTTGAAGTACCTAGTCAACAAGCCAGTGTTGGGGGGCAGAATCTGCATATGGCTTCTCCTGTTTCAAGAATATGATTTTGAGATCATAGTTAAGCCAGGAAGAATGAATAAGGGCCCAGACCACCTGTCGAGGTTGGAGCATGGCGAAGGACCTACCAGTCTGGAGGATACACTACTAGATGCACAACTGCTCTCCATTAGAAATATTGGTGACCACTTCGCATACATAGTCCAGTTCCTGTCAACAGGAATGGCTCCAACCGAGTACACAATTCCACAGAAGAAACAACTAGTGGTGTGCGCTACAGATTTTTCACTGATTGCTGGTCAACTATATAAAATGGGCCCTGATGAGATCCTAATAAGATGTGTGATGGAGGCAGAACGCCCTATGATCCTCGAAGAAGCTCATGAAGGCATTGTAGGAGGACATTACACAGGAAAAAAAACTGCGCAGAAGGTTATGTGAGCTGGCCTTTGGTGGCCTACGTTACATAGAGATGCTAAAGAATATGCCATAGCATGTGATGTATGCCAGGGAGTTGGAAAACCATCCTGAAGAGATGAGATTCCATTATCACCATATATAACCCTACAAGCATTTGGAAAATGGGCCATTGACTTCGTGGGACCTATAAACCCACCAGGGAAGCTTACCGAAGCAAGGTATATTATCACTGCGATAGAATACCTGACTAGATGGGCCGAAGAAAGAGTAGTCAAGGACTGTAGTGCAACTACAATTGCGTGTTTTATATTTGATGACATAATAACTAGGTTCGGATGCCCTAAGGTCCTTATGAGTGATCAAGGTACACACTTCATCAATAAGACAGTTGAAGCCTTGACTGAAGAATTTGCAGTCCACCATTAGAAGAGTACACCTTATCATCCACAAGCAAATAGAACAGTTGAAGCATTCAACAAGATCTTGGAGACAACATTGACAAAAAATTGCAGTGTGAACAGGGATGACTGGGATTTAAGAGTACCAGCAGTACTCTACGCTTATAGAACCACTTGCAAGAAATTAACAATGCAGACCCCTTTCAAGTTGGTTTATGGTCTTGAAGCTACTATCCCAATGGAGTACTTGGTACCAAGCTTAAGAATTGTTGCATTTACAGACATGGATGATACTGGTGCTATTCATGAGAGGCTAGCATAGTTGGTTGAACTAGAAAAAGACAGATTCATTGCAAGCTTCCATCAACAAATTTAGAAGGAACGATAAAAGGCCTATCATGACCGACACATCAGGAAGACGATATTCATGCAAGGTGATTTAGTACTAGTATATGACAACATGTCTATCAAACACACTGGGAAGTTCAGAACGCATTGGCTAGGACCATATGAAATTGCCTATGTTACAGAAGGAGGAGTTGCGCAGCTGAAGACATTGAAAGGAGACTGGAAGAAAGGCTTGGTGAATAGGAGTCGATTGAATTTGTACTATGATAACCAACTGCCTCGTAGTTCTCACTAGAATCAAGAAGAAAAGGGTCCAGGTACCAGGTGCAGTTGAAACTGGGTACCAGACACAGAAAAGACAGTCTGCACAAGGATGGAAAGGAGGCATAAAGAAGAAAGCAAGGGCTGCACTGCACAATCGAAAGTTGAAGTAAAACAAGAGGATCAGATCTCAAGTGCCTTGGGATGAGTCACAGGTGAGTGTTGGGGGCCTGTTGGCCCTTGGTTATAGAAGGAAGCGAAGAATGAGGAAGAAAAGGTAAAAAGAGAGCTTTGGGGGAAACACAGTGACTGTCACTTGGTGGAAGTGAGAAAAAGAACAGAAAAGATGGAGCGAAGTGCGGAAAAGAAAGCTGTTGGATGAGGAGATCGAGGATGACAGATCAGCAAGGAAGATGGACCGAGGATGACTCAAGAAGTGGAAAAATACATCATTAGATTCCTTGGAGCACCACGAGATGAAGAAGGAAAGACAGGCTGGTGAAGCCCAGAAAGAATGGGTCAAGTTGACCTAGGGTTTTGGTAATTAGGGATTTTGACACCTAGGTTTCTACCTGAGGCTGTTGGTGAGGGATTATAATGTATAAATAGAGGTCGAGAGGACCTAGGTCAGGGGGGTACTGTGGATTTTCCTTATTGATTATTGTTCATATGGAGAATATTGTATTAGGGGTGAGATAAGTGTTATGAGAGAGATCCTTTTGGTATTGTAAGATCTTCAGCTGGGTACGGAGATCAAGTCCTCTAGCTCGGTGCACAGGAAGGGGAGAAGGAGAGAGAGAAGAAAAAGGATCTGCTGGCCAAGAGCGCAGATCAGAACTGTAAGATTTATCTTAATATATCATAAGAACAGTTCTGTGGACGTAGCCCTAGAGAGTGGGTGAACCACATACATCTGTTGTTGTGTGTGTGATTGATGCTTTGAGCTCTATTGTTGTTATATTATTATTTTCATCATTGTATTAGATCAGATCTATAGATGTGAAGGATATATCTAGCTAGTTGAATGGTAAATGCATGTTGTGTTGTTGTTGTAATAAGAACCACTTGATATTCCCCTGGTTGTAGACATCTTTGTCCTGCAACCCCCTCATAGCTTCTTCGAGTGAGACTGCATCTGCTTCGCAGGTTTTGCCGAAAGGGGCAGTAGATAGGTCTTGTTGGTGAGCTCTTGGAGTTGAACCCTGGGTCTGCCAACACACTTGTTTCCTCCACTATACTATAGCATTCTTTTATTCCTTTTTGGGGATTTTATAATATGAAAAAGACCAAAAAAAAAAAAAAAAAAAAGAAGGGGGAAAAGCATCTATCTCTTGTGTTGGAAATAATCTTGTTTCCCTTTAACAAAGCACAATCTTGAGTCAATATCTCATCATTTTGGGTCTAGTATGTCTTTAAGATAATTTTTCTCATTTTTGAGTTTTATCTCCCCCGATTGGTTATTCTTCCAACCATATGGAGCATTTTTTGATGCCTCATGTATCACAAATGTATCCCAGTTTGTATTCCATGCTTCTTAAGTCACATAATGTGACATGCTTCTATTCAAGCTAACGTTTCAACCTAAGTCAACCATTCTGTAGTTAGTTTATGACCTTGCAAGTCGACCTTCCCAAGTCAGTAAAGTCAATATCATCATCACAAGTATTGTCTCTCTGTCCAATTTCTTCCAAATATTTGGCCTTCTACCACCCCTCGTGTTGGATGATGAAGGATGCCTTAATTCCTTCCTTCCAGTGGATCTCTTCCCATCGAATTTGACACATCTTTCTCTGGGATAAGGATGTAGATTTGTGTTTGGTACCTTGGGTCTTGTAGTGATCAGTGGAAGACTCCCTCTATATTGACACAGGGAATATGTCAATGCCCCCTGATTGATACCTATACATGGGTAGGGGAGCGTTGACCTTAAAAATGGTCAAAATATCAAGGTAAAAAGAAGTTTTTCAACCTTCTCATGAAGAGTTTTTCTCCTCCACATTGATTAGAGATTGTGACAAATGTTATTCCATGGTTTCAAGGCTACGACACTTAATAAAGTGCATGTGACACTTAGTAAGGTGCATATGACATTTGATAAAGTGAATGCGACACTTAGTAAGGTGCATGCAACATTTACGACACATAGTAGAATGAGATACATAAGTGTGACACTTAGTAGTCTGAGAATTTAGTGTGTAACAAATGCCCCCTAAAGTGTGAGTTCAAAGGATAAGATGATGGTCGAAACACTTTACAAAATATTAATGTAAGGGAATTTGAGTAGGAGAGCCTGTTGGAAGCTGCAAACAAGCATCAAACAATATATATGTATCATCCTTAAGGCATGCATACCTATGCTCAGAGAAAACTGACTCAATGTATGGCCACCGACCAATACACTACAGATCCATAAAAGTACTGACTAAGGATATGGCCACCAGAGATACAATGTGGATCCATACCTCCATGACATGATCTGATCGTAGCCAAAAAAGAATACATAGTGGAGCTATAATATGACAAAAACATAGCCACAGACCAATACAAAGTGGATCTATATGACAACATATACATCAGTGAGATTTCCAATATGGTGGTTACACTAAAATATTCTACATATTCAATAGATATCCATCACATCCTGGGTAAAGCACATAACAAAGTGAGTTCCCAACCCAGGGTATTTATCACAATCCTGAAATAATATGATTCTATCCATGTGAATAGATGTCTTGATGTTGAACATGGTAGAAACAACTTGATTATCGGTCATTAATGTATACCATTAACAAGTGCGAGGAAAATCACCAATGATGACAATGAGTACCAAGGTACCCTAGTACATTTCAGTGAATGTGAATAAATGAGTTGAAGATGAACATTCGTGTAATCATTAGATCATAGGCCGATGGTGTAAACCTATTTTCGAAGGCAAGGAAACCTGCCATTGAGGCATGCATGATCCAAGGTACTAATTCGTTTCTAAGTATAATTTCTGGATAATTTGTTGAAGTCGATAGGAATAGACTTTTCGAAGGAGGTCCATAATGTATCCCCCATCATCGACACCAAACTGACATCGGAAGGTGATGTAAGATGGTGGATCAAATGAGGACTGACTGACATGGGAATGAAAGCTAGTAATACTATAGAATGGTTGGTTTGAGGTGAAAATTCCCTTGAACATTGTGAGGCACAACAAATGACTTGGCAACATTGACTCAACTGATATATAAACCAAAAATAGTGCGACAATCACCGGGGCACTCTTCAGGTGAGTCAAAGGAGTATGATATCTCATGGGATTGGTATAACTTAGAGACAAGCATATTACCCAACTCTAAGATGAGACGCAAACATGTTCCATGTTTAAGGGTGACAACAAACAATTTCCATAATGCTTTCCAAAACTTGACCCACTTCCTTCAATCCCCCCCCCCCACCATGATCGATGAGTACCTATTTTTTTTTAACAATTTTTAGGAGGATAAGAAATGCTCGATATATCTCATCTTCGATGAGTCCCTCATTATATGCTTAACGAACCTGAAGAAGGAGGGGTTTGGCCCTCTATGGGTCCTTCAATGCATGTTTTATGAGTCCAAAGAAGGAAAAATCGACAGTCTTTTCATGTTTAGAGAGTCTGAAAATATCTTAAAGATGACTCCATGGATGTTCTTTTTCATAAATTTAGTCCCCCAAGCATGGAAAAGTGTAAAACATTATAAGGGCGAACTCTTCTAATCATGATTGACTAGAGTATACATTTTTTTGTAGTTATTCTTATGAGGCCAAAAAGGGGGTAAACTACCATTCGAAAGATGACTCTTCGTGGTTTAATGAGATCAAAGAATGAATACGTATGCTCGCAGTCTACTTCATTTTTTAACGAGCTTGACACATAAAATGAATTGTGCTCGAAGTTGGTTTCATTTTTTATGAGCTTGAAAAAGTGAATAAACTATGCTCGAGGTATTATCGATGAATGAGCCTCTTCCCAACATGATGTCAAAAGGTTGGTATGTTGATAAATACCTATTGGAATTTTTTTTCCCAATATAGTGTTTATAGGTTGGTACTTTTCCCCCAACATTATCATAAGAAGTTGGCAGTTTAACTTCAATATGATGTCCAGTGGCTCGAGACATGCCCCCTAAGATTTGGTTCGAACGCTAACTCTTCTTCTGCACTTGCTTAGTCTCTTGGCTACAATTAGGGATAGGTTCGCTAGAGAGGGAGGAAGAAAGAGGATCAATTAAGAGAGGCAGAGGAAGGGAAGGTTTAGGTACAATATCTTTTGGAAGACGTGACTCTACTAGAGTAAGTGACATGATGTCACTAAATTTTTTAGTGGCAGATGGGATAGGCACTACCCAAGGATCAAACGATTCAAAGGATCATTGCACCGTAGCCGTAATCATGTTTAACATGGAAAACTCATGTGGGGGATCATGGGGAGGTAAGGGAAAAACTCCCATGAGTGAGGAATCCTTGAGGAGACCTACCCCTACACTTTGTGTTGAAGATCGGACTGTCCTGGGAAAGGGATATTATTCGATGGGTTATTATTGAGATATGGTGTGCAATAATCAAGTTGGTCAACAATTACAATTTTATCTTGATGGGAAAATTGAAAAATGTGAAAGACTGAAGAAGCGAAGACAATCATCGCACAGAACCAATTGTGACCAAGAAAAAAATTATAATCCAGGGGCACATGAACCACTTCAATGTCGATAGAAATGACTTTTCCATTTAATTCAACAACATAATATTTCAAGAGTATTTAAAGTTGGAAACCGCGTACATCAAATGATTTAAGGTTGGTAGGAGACTGGTGAATTTTAGGAGAACCAATGGCTCTCTAGTAGAACAAAGACATGACACATGTGAAAGCTCCTTCATCCAACATAGTGTGATGGATGTTTTTCCCATGAACCATAGCTTGAATTTGGAATTCCAAGTGGCGGGAGAGCCTTGGTTTAAAATAGTCCATATTAAACATAATCATATTTGACACCTATGGATCCACAACTCCAATGGTTGATAACATGATTCTACGTTGACTTGGACAATTTTGTAGAACTTCAAGCGTCGACATAGCACTAGGTGCTTGCACCAGATCTTCAACAATGTTGTAGTTTTGAGCAACGTGGACACTTGGATTGAAAATAAAATTTCAAATTGTTCCCTTGGGTGGGTGCAACACTAAGTCAACAACATCCCTCTCGATATGAAGAGGGGAAGAGGATGGAGGAGGAGTGGAAGTGGAGGAATTACCGATAGCACCTCCATTGGCATGATTATCTGTAGGAGTGTCACAAATCTTAGATCTAGTTGTTAGACTAATTATCTCTTTACACATGTAAAAACTTGAGCAATGCTTGAGGAACCCTCCCCATGGAGGGAATGACCTGTGTTTCCCCCTTGCATAGGGGCAAGATTTTTTGCAACCATTTGTTGCTGCTGAATTGAAAAAGGGTTAGTTAATACTGCAAGTTGTGAGGTACCTTTCATAAATTTAGCAACTTCCTCACTACAAGGGAAGTCTTTCATGTAGTGGTCCTTCGTACAAATCATGCACGGAAGCTTAGCTTTCCTTTTCAGTTGGGTATCAACAATGTTTGTACTCTCTTGTTGGTTAGAAGATATCTTGGATTTACCCTTGTTTTTCTTCTTACATCCAGGTTGTTGAGATGAAGTGGAATGGACCGGATTCACCTTGGAGGTTTGTGTAGGAGAGGAAGCATTTTTGGTTATGGAACTCACCACACCATCGACATGGGCTTCCTGAGTAGGTCTTGGTGGATCATTCGATGGGAGAGGAGCATGCAGGATCATATCATAAAGTGTGTCGAACTAGGAATATACCAAGTACAAATATTGAGCACAACTAATCGCTTGTTCCTCAGTGAGAACACTGCCCATGGCGACATCCCTAGCGATGGGTGGCAAAAGTGATTTGGTAAACCAATTTTCTAGGAGTTCGTCCAAAATATTAGCTTTAATCAGTCTTCATCGTCGTCTCCATTTTTTAATATGATCAGAAATATGGGTGGAGGTGGATTTTCTAAGTGGGGTTAAGAGCTCTGTACCAGTATCATATCAAATTGACAACTGGAAATGTGTCAAAAATGACATAGCTAGTGAATTAAAGTCATTAAAGGAGTGTCGCAACAACTCAATCTACCATTTGGATGTCGAGCCTACGAGACTTCTCTAGAAAAGTCTTAAATGAATGGAATCATCGATCAAAGAGTTCAAAGAACACTAAATATGGAAGGTCATTACATGGTTATTAGGGTATTCTCCAGGTCTCCTGTCGAATTTTGGGATATTAGAAAGTAGTTTGGTAGGGATTGGAGGCCAAAATGGGGCATGCAGTATGGGATCATTGGTCAAACGTGATAGATCAGGAAGATCTAATGTAGCCAAGAATGGAAGTTGTCGGTTAACATGTGGATACTGGTAGTAGCCATGTGACATAGGAAACTAGTAGGACCATATACATGTTGTGACAAGATGGAAAAACCAGATGGTCCTCCCATGTATTGTGGCTGACTGGATGGTCCTTCTATGTATTGTGGTTGACCTGATTGTCCTCCTTTGTATTGTGGTTGACCTGAGGGTCTCCCCATGTACCTTGGTTGTCTCAACGGTCCTCCCATGTACTGCGGTTGAGTTGATGGTCCCCCCATGTATTGCGGTTGGTTTAATGGACCTCCCATATACTATGTTTGAGGGTGTTGTTGTGTTGGAATCATGGGGTTCACAGATTGTCTGGGAAAATTTCCCTGCTAAGGAATCCCTATAGGATTAGGTTGAACCCATAAAGGATTTGAATCTCCTGGATATGGTTGTCCATGATACAGGTCAATAGTAGTGGGAATGGAAGGACCTGCACAAGCAAATTTCCCCCAAGTTTTTTGTTGCTTCCCCCTAGATATTATTTTTCCCCATCGTTGAGGGTTTCCCCCCATCGAAAGATTGGCCTCCCATTGAATATTGACCTCCAATGAAAGGTATAAAAGAATTCCCCATTTGTAAAGTTGGAGACGTGGGTTGAGTATCTTGCGTAATTTTGGTTGTATGGAAAAGATGACTGATGGGATGACCAAGTAAAGCACTTGGTGCATATGTGGGATTAGTGAATCAAGAATATTACGCGACCCATGTGAGGAGAGATATGTACTTGCAAGTGGTTGTGTAAGAGTAACCTAGGTCATGGATGTTCCTAGTAAAGAAGAAGAAACAACAGTAGTGACCAATAATATGGTTGCCAATTTTCTGTTACACAATATTTCCCTTGCAGGCTGTAGACAGGTGAAATATCCCCTGGATATCTAGACCCTTGTTGTCCAAGACATAAAAAAAAACAAATGGAGAATAACATTCCTTTAGATCTATTCTTTATGTATATAGGCAAAGAATATATAAGAAATAAGTGTGACTTACTCCTTTTCGATGGTGGTCCTCGCTGATCTTCAATCTTTGGTCTTGTTGTCCAAGATTCTATCACGATGAAGAAAGTCTACAAGGAACATAGCAACACCTTCTACTCCTACAATATATCATTAGACAAGAGCAGATCTACCTACATGTATAAACAATAGTTTGAAGGAAATATGCCAAGTTATATTAATGGAGAAACATGGTGTAGTACTTACAAACCAATGTTGATGTTGCAACAACTCCAATATATCTAGTCCAACCCTTGCCTGAATGTCTTAAGATCAGAATGATGATATTTTGATAAATTCTCCTCACAAGATCAAAGGTTTGACACTCTGAAATCATTTCTCCCCTTTTCACCTTTGAGTGGCCTCATTATATAGGATTTGGAGGCTTAACCACCATAAAGGATTTTAGGAAATGGTAGAGGATTTAGATCCTTAGGTTAGGATTTGGTTACCCAAAATGGAGGGAATATGGGTGACTTGAATCATGAATCAACCCCTTGACCAAAACCATTTAAGAGCATCTTAGAGCTAACCTTTAGAATAACCATAACTTCCTCTAAACACTTCAACTCTCCCTCGAGATTGAGCACAGAGCATTGTCAATGAACCTTGTACATGGGTAGGGGAGTTTTGATAAGATTTCAACACTCTCTATACATGGGAAGGGGGGCATTGACCTTCAAAAATGGTCAAAATATCAAGGTAAAAAGTAGTTTTTCGACCTTCTAAAGATGAGTTTTTCTCCTCCACATTGATTAGGGATTGTGACAAATGTTCTTCCATGGTGTCAAGTCTATGCCACTTAATAAAGTGCATGTGACACTTAGTAAGGTGCACAAGAGATTTGATAAAGTGCATGTGACACTTAGCAAGGTGCATGCGACACTTAGTAGAATGAGATACATAAGTGCGACACTTAGTAGTGTGGGAATTTGGTGTGTAACATTATTCAATTCAATTTATTAAAAAAAAAGATATTATTAATTAAATTTACAATCTCTCATTTAATGAATATGTCCAACCTATACCCACATTAGATCTCAATTTCAAAATATTTGTAATAGTACCAATTTCAAAGTTCCTTTCAAGTTGAGAGATACAACAATAAGCTTGTATGAGAACGCTATTTCCAAATTTAAGAACATTGAGGGCTGGTTGAAAGAAATTAACTACAATATTGGAGTCAAGCAAGGTTGTCCCTTGTCCCCTACTATTTTTGGAATTTACATTGAGAAGCTAGAAGAAGAAGCAAGTTGTGTCGTCCCTACTCTCATTGGTATAGTCATCAATCTTCTTCTTGATGCCGATGATATCGTTCTTGTGGCAAGGGGTCCCAGTGATCTTGGAAAGCAACTAAGGATTATTAAGGAAATTTTCTCCAATATGGGTATGATCGTTAATACTAACAAGACAAAAGTTATGATCATTAAATCCAATAAGATCACTTATGATACCTTCATATATGACAACAACAACTTGGAGGAAGTTACTTCATACAAGTATCTTGGAATCGATACTCACCTCAAGCTAAATTGGAATTATAACATTGAGAAAAGGATAATTGGAGGATGGAAAGCTTATTATGGACTTGAAAACAATTGTAAATCAACCAATATTTTAATATGGGATAATAAGAAACTCCTCTTTGAGAAGTTAGTTAAACATTTTATTCTATATGTATGCAAAGTTTGGGGATGAAGTATCTCTTGAGGATCTTGGAGAAATATAGAACAAGTCCAAAAGAATTTTATAACCTATAATCTCAAAATTAAAGGAAATACACCTTATCCCATCCTCGTCTTAGAGGTGAGCCTTTCCCCCATTGAGAGCACATCTATGAATAGATACCTAATGTATAAGAACATGTTAAACAACATGGAAGACAATAAGCTTCCTAAAATCACTTCAAACGCCAACTGTAACCACTTTCGACTTGAGCGAGGATGGAATAAAGATGCCCAGTCTTGGGTAATCCATTGGGGAATGATCATGGAAGAGGCCAGTTTGCAGAATAAGGATACTATTAAAAATATTATTAAATCAAAATTTAAGACGAAAATGTGGTGTGATAAATAATTAAAGGAGAAAATAAAATTAAGGTATTATAAGGAGGTAATCAACCCTAATATAGAAGATCAAAATTATCTCTTGATTTTGATAAGTGTAAATAAAAAAATAAGCATTGCTAAGATAAGAACAAATTCTCATGAGCTCCATAGTGAAATTGGACAGTGGTCAATTCCTAAAAAGCCCTGGGATGAAAGAGTGGGTCACATTTATGACACTAAGAGGGTTGATGATCCAGGTGGATATCGATGGCCACCCACCTATTCCACTGGCTCAAAAAATAGTTTTCCACCTTGGTATTTTTTCGGGTTCCAAACTTTCGGGGCCGTTTTGAGGCCCTAAACGACGCTTTTTGGGGATTTGAGGCCCAAGATATTGCTAAAGGAAATACCTTGGGGCAGTAAAAAATTGCTCTTCTCAGTTAGACCTTTCCAACGGGCTATCATGCACCTAAAACGAAGATCGTATTCAAAAGTTACGACCATGGGAAGTTGATGTACTAACTTACCCAAACGGGGCCCACATGACTTTTGGTGCTTCATCTCCTAAGGTTAGGTTTTTGGATGTCTAGGGTTTTTGAAATTCCTTTTTATTTTAAAAGGCCTTCAAAGCCTCATTGTAACCATCTTCTTGCGAATGAGCACAACTGTCGCATCTCTTCTCAGAGATAAGCCGCCACCATTCCACCAAGCTTGTTTTCCGCTGCATTTTACGGTTTCAACTTATTTCCTTATTGAATAGAAAACCAGTTTTACTGTATCTCTGTTATTATGTGTTAAGAATATTTTAATAATCTGTATTCATTTCGTTCTTCTCATAAAATTTGGATCAGTGGTCTCAGAGCGATCTACTCCTTGTCGTCTTAATGCATGTCCCCAACGAGGTCAGGGTACAAAGAATTGGGTCTCGAGCTTGTTTCTCTTGAGGACAAAAGCTCTCGCACGCCCAAGATACCTCTCATGGTAGGAGAAAAAAAATATGGCAGGACAGGAGATCCTTTCAAAATGTTGCTTGAGGAATCCCTCACGCAACAGAGGAAAAAGATGATGGATAGTTTCATGCAAATCCTTCGACGACTACCAACAGGCGACGCATCTTCCTCGAGCGAAGGCGTCACCCCCTTCAAGGTAAAAATCAACTTAGATATTACTATATTTGAAGGTCAGATAGACGTAGATGCTATAGACAAGTGGTTGAATCTACTAGAAGGGTATTTTTCTGTCCATAAATTTTCAAATAGAGAAAATATTACTTTTGCGCTCCTCAAAGTCGTTCCCCATGTCAAAGATTGGTGGGAAAATTTTTGTGAGAAAAAGGAAATAGAGGAACCCTCATTATTTGCACTCACAACCAC
The DNA here is from genome assembly GCA_010110895.2 of Picea sitchensis. Taxonomy (NCBI): domain Eukaryota; kingdom Viridiplantae; phylum Streptophyta; class Pinopsida; order Pinales; family Pinaceae; genus Picea; species Picea sitchensis. Next base: position 62,349 of record SNQJ01S0015480.1, on the reverse strand, counting down.
CTGGGAATCCTTTAGGTATGTTATTAAGGAACAATACTACCTTGTAGGAAGTTATGATGACTTGTATACCAAATGGACCACATTGCGCCAAGAAAGAGACCAAGCAGTGCCAGAGTTCACAAATATCTTCCATACCTTTGACACCAAGCTGGGTATCAAAGATTCAAAGTGACATATGGTGCTCAACTATCATAGTGCTTTGCATAGATACATCCAAACCAAAATGTAATTTCTAGACATCTCATCCTTGGGAATGGCCTACTGATATGCCGTCAAAATAGAGCAGAAGCTCAAACAAAAGATGCATCAATTTGGGCCTGGGAACCCCTCACAGAAAAAGCCAGGAAAGGGTGGTGCCAACACATAGAACAAAGGATAGAGCAAATATGGGCAGTATCAGGACAACCATTCCAAGATGCAAGAAAATAAGGACATCGAAAAGATGAAGAAAGATACTGGGAAGTGGTGTGACTTCCATAAGAGCCCTTAGCATAAAAATGTTGACTCCCGCTCAAAGAAGTCATTGGTGGCTGAAGTGAAATCCTATGAATCAGATGCGGGTTCTGACTCTGAGTCAGAACCAGAAAGGGGAAGATAGATCATTGGTGTGGAACCTAGTTCCACTGTTGCTACCACCAAGCTCCAGCCTGGTGAACCAGACGAGCCAGAAGAAGGAGAGCACCTCTTCCATTCACAGATGTGGGTAAAAGGCACCCCATTGCACTCCATCATTGATAGCAATAGCCAGAAGAACCTCATCTTAGCAAAGTTCTTCAAATTGTTGGCTCTGCTGACAACGCCGCACCCACAACCCTACACCAATGGATGGCTCCACCAAGGAAGAAATCTCCGCATCAACCAACAGTGTCAACTATCATACGACATCAAGCCCTTCAAAGACGAGGTATTTTGTGATGTTTCTCCTCTTGAAGTTTGTAATGTTAGTTTGGGCCAACCTTATTTATGGAAATGTCATGTTGTATATGAGTCTAGGCCTCATAGTGTTATTATTACTTTGAACAGAAAATTGTACAGGCTACCCGAGGAAGTCCCTCCTAGTGATATTTCCTTGATCTCTGCCAAGAAATGCAGGAAGGTCATATCTCAGACCGATAAATTTTTCTTCTTCGTGATTCTCTCTCAGAGTGAGTGAAAGATTGTCACCACATCCAGGGCCTCCAAGACCGATATCTCCACACAACAGAAGCAAGTGGATAAGTTTGTGGAAGAATACTCATATATCTTCCCCTCTCCTATAGAGATACCTCTTCACTGCCAGGTCAAGCATCCTATCAATATGACCTTAGGTGCACCGCTGCCCAATGGGCTAGTCTGTCGCCGCTCTCTATTAGAAAATGAGGATATCAAGAGGCAGATCCAATAACTTCTCCACAAGGGGCACATCCATCCCAGCTCATCACCTTGTGAGAGCCCAATCATTCCGGTGCATAATAAAGATAGGACTTGGCGACTCTGCATTGATTACTGGACCGTGAATAAAATCACAGTTCGAAACTGGTACCCGATTCCCTGAATCGACGACCTCCTTTATCAGCTCACGAGGGCCAAATACTTCAGTAAGATTGATTTGAATTCTGGCTACCACTAGGTCCCAATAGAACAAACAGATGTATGGAAGACTTCCTTCAAGTAAAAAGGTGGTCTTTTTGAATGGCTGGTCATGCCCTTTGGTTTGACAAATGCTCCAACAAAGTTTATGAGGATGATGGACGATATCCTACGACCTTTCACCAATAATTTTGTAGTGGTGTATCTGGATGACATCCTCATATACAACAAGACTTGGGTAGAACACTTGCAACATATTCAACAGGTTTTGCACACCCTACGGCAGGAAAAACTATATGAAAACTTGGAAAAATTATCCTTCGACATGGACATGGTCCATTACTTAGGATGAATCATTGATTAGCATGGTGTGCATGTGGATCTAGCCAATATCCGGGTCATCCGTGACTGGCTAGCCATAACCACACTCACTAAACTTCAGAGCTTCTTGGGCCTCGCCAATTTCTATCGCAGGTTTTTGCTAGGATTCTCTCATATCGCATGGGCCCTCACCCAAGTAACCAGGGGTGGCAGTAAGGAAAAATTTGTGTGGGGCCTATCCCAAAAACAAGCCTTCTATGACTTGAAGAATCGTTTGTGCTCATCCTTGGTACTTTCATTATCAGACTTGCAGTATCCCTTTGAGATCAAGACAAATGCTTCAGAATATGTTGTGGGTGTCGTTCTCACTCAACACGACCACCCCATGGCATATCATAGTGAAACACTATCATATGTTGTCCGTATGTACCCTACTTACAAAAAATAAATTTACTCCATTGTGCAAGCCTGCCGCCAGTGAAGACATTACACTCTTGGGAAGGAGACAGTAATCCACACTGATCATAAGCCACTACAGTTCATGCAGACCCAAGGAAAATTGCAGAATGACCGTCATTAGAAGTGGTCAACATACTTACAACAATTCCACCTCAACATCAAGTATAAAACAAGAAGTACCAACCGAGTTGCTAACTGCCTCAACTGACCTCCAGTTGTGACACTCACCATGGTGCTATAATCTTGCAACCATGAGACCTCTGAATGGCCCCACCTCTATGAGACAGACCTTGACTTCTCCACCACCTACCAAATGTTGGGTGCCAACTTAGTGGTCGCTAATTTCCATATTCAGAACAGGTTGTTGTGTCGTCTGGGCCATCTCCGCGTTCCATCAAGTGAGCGCGCGAACCTGATTTGGGAAGCTCACTACAGTCAGGTGGAAGGAAACTTTGGTGTCAAAAAGACAGTGGCAGTGCTGCAGAAACATTTCTACTGGCCGAAACTTTGACAAGATGTCAGCAAGTATATCAGGTCCTACACCACCTGTGTTATTGCCTAACTGACCACTAAGGAACAGGGCATGTACACCCTTCTTTCTACTCCTAGCAGGCCATGGGAATCCATCTTAATGGACTACATGTTAGGCCTCACATCCACCAAGAGGGGAAATGACTGTGTTTTTTTGGTTGTTGATCACTTTTCCAAGATGGTGATTCTAGTCGCCTGCAAGAAGAACATCACAAAAAAATCCACTACTAAGATCTTCTTTGAATGGGTATGGGTACATTTTGGGATCCCACAAACCATTATCTTAGACCGTGACAGTCGATTCCTTTTCTCATTCTAGTCGAGCCTCTAGTCACTGCTGGATACCAAGCTCACCAAATCCATTCCCTTCCACCCCCAGACAGATGGCCAAAATGAGGTCGTCAATCAGATGGTCGTACATATCTCGCACATGTACAATTCAAAACGCCCTCACACATGGGATGAGAGTCTTACCTATGTCCAACATAGCTACAACTGAGCCCTGCATAGCTCAATTGGCCACAAACCCTTTCATGTGGCATTGGGATTCCAACCATTGGGCCCCATGGATGTTGCACTACCCCTGACCACCACCTCGACCAAATCGTACCCTTCTCCACCAGAAGCTAACAAATCCACCTAGTTCATTGAGCATATGCAACACATCCACCAACAGGTTCAGTATATTATACAAAAGTCTAATTCCAAGTACAAGCAATGCCATGATCAACATCGGGGGCCACATAAGTTTCAGGTGGGCAACAAAGTTTGGTTGCATTTGTAGAAATAACACCTTATAGGGCCCCATCGGAAGCTTCGCACACTTCGTTATGGGTCGTACACCATCACCAAGTCTATGGATGACAATGCTTTTGAGCTCAACATTCCCCCCTTCCTTGGTTTGCATCGAGTCTTCAATGTGGCTCTCCTTCGGTCATATTTCCCACCATTATTGGACACCTCAGAGATAGCAGAGCAGTTGAAACAAACACAAATCAACCCTGACTACATGCAATAGGAATCCAGTGATCATATTATGGACACATATATCAAGGGCACTCAATAGCAAAGGATCCAACTTTATCAAGTTGTCAAAGAATGACAATTCCCGCACCAAGGCAAGTGGCTCACCCGGGGCCAAATTCAACAGAAATTTCCTCATCTGATGGGGGAAATCAATGCAATGGAGACCATTTATTACTAAGGAGGGAGGATTGATACAAGTGGATATCGATGGCCACCCACCTATTCCACTGGCTCGAAAAACAATTTTCCACCTTGGCAGTTTTTCGGGTTCCAAATTTCTAGGGCCATTTTGAGGCCCTAAACGACATTTTTTGGGGATTTGTGGCCCAGAAGACTATTAAACGCACTCCTTGTGCGAGTAAATTTTTTTTCTTCTCAGTTATACCTTTCCAACGGGCTATTGTGCGCATAAAACGAAGATCGTATGCAAAAGTTACGACCCCAGTAAGTTGATGTACTAACTTACCCAAACGGGGCCTACATGACTTTTGGCGCTTCATCTCCTAGGGTTAGGCTTTTGGATGTCTAGGGTTTTTGACATTCTTTTTTATTGTAAAATGCCTTTAGATCCTCATTGTAACCATCTTCTTGTGAATGAGCACAACCGTCACATCTCTTCTTAGAGATAAGCCACCACCATTCCAACAAGCTTGTTTTCCGCTGCATTTTACAGTTTCAGCTTATTTCCTTATTGAATAGAAAACATGTTTTACTGTATCTCTGTTATTTTGTGTTAAGAATATTTTAATAATTTGTATTCATTTCGTTCTGCTCATAAAATTTGGATCAGTTGAATATGAAAAGCACTTTCCCTTAGATTGTCCATCATATACCCAGATCAGATCTTAATTTCAAAATATTTGTAACACTACCAACCTTCCTAACCTTCTAATTCATCATAACTATGGTGATCTTGGAAATATTCTCTTAATTATTTTTTAGCACATAAACAAAGTTATAAAGAATTACAAGTAATCCCTTACCCTCTTAAGGTCTGATAGACCAATTCGGTCTTAGTGGACATTAATCATCATCAACATCATCAACATCATCATCATATTACAATATACATTTGAATCCAATACATAGAATTAATAAACACCTAACTTTCAAATACAAATTAGCGATGAGAATCTAAGAAATGAAAAAAATGATTTGGTAGCAAAGCTCATGGAGTTACAACAAAAATTTTCTTTCAAGGTTTTAGACACTACAAAACATAACCTTCTTTCATCAAAATGATGAAAGGGAGAGATCCAACCCTTGACATTTTGTAACCTAGTCTTACTACTTCCTAAGTACAAAAATAAATTCTAATGAATTGATTGCATAAAAAGGTGCAAAAACAAAACATAATTATATTTTAAGCAATACTATCCCCCCACTAAACATGGCAAGGTCTAGAGTTCATTGGTTACCCAACAAGATGTTTAATTCTAACTCTTTCTCTCTATGATCTCGTCTTGATTTCCTTTCATCTTAAACCCAAATGTTGGTTCCGTGTTTTGGACGACACCTTTGTTATTTGTCCTCGTTACCACCTGTCAACCTATTTCTTTAACCATCTTAGCAACATTTCACCCCATATCCAATTTACTATGGAATTTCAAAAATAAAATTCTCTTCCATTTCTAGATGTTCTCATTTCTGGTCAATTTGGTGGCACCCTTATCCATCAAGTTTATAGGAAAAAAAATCACATTGATAGATACCTTCATGCCCAATTTCACCATCACCTAGCCCAAAAATATGTTGTTATGAAAACTTTGGTTACTTGAGCCTATCAAATTTTTTCTCCCCATTTCTTCGAGAAAGAGAGAGCTCACCTTACTAAGGCCCTTATGGCCAATGGATAATCTACCCCTCAAATTAATAAATCTTTTTGATCCACTCATCATCCTAAACCCGATAATTCTCCCTCCACTTCCCCACCCATTGCTCACATCTCTCTTCCCTACACTCAAGGCACCACAGACCAGATTTAAGATTCTAGCCAAAAAGAATATCAAGACTCTTTTTAAGCCCTATAAAATTCTTAAAAATTTATTTAGAACTACCAAGGATAAATCTGACTCTATGCTAGGCCCAAGTGTTTATGAATCTCCTTTCTCCTATGGAAAATTGTACATTGGCCAAACTGGTAGATATTTCAAATCACTACTACATATGAGCAGATTATTCCACGAAAATTTTCCACGCTTCCACTAGTTTCATCATTTTTTTAAATAGGGCGGGATTTTTGTGGATATTGCCACGAAAGTTCGTCACAATATCGATGAAAATCTTAATTTAAACTAGTCGGGATTTTCGTAGCTATAGCGACGAACTTTTGTGGCAATAGCGCCGAAAATTTTGCCTATCTCATTGGTCGGTGTTAACGGCTAGTTGACTATTTTATCTATATATACATGACTTTAAGAGACTTTGCAACACAATTGCTATAGTTGCGACACTATTCTTGGCTTTTGTTTGAGTTGTTTATTTTTTTGGTCACCCACCGGTTGAACAAATCCAATTCTTGATCTACATAGCTCGGATTTTGAACTTGTAAGGTTAGTATGTTATTTTTTATTGATGTACTCATTTAACTTGTAATTTTTTTTTCAAATGTCCAAATTGCATTTAGCTTGTTTTTTCCTTGATAATATATTATAATCTGTGTAGTACCATATTTCATGTCTTTGGTTTTTGGATCTAGTAAGTATTTTCTATGGAAAATGGTATGTGGATTCCATAATATTCTAGGTTTATGGAATCCACATACCCTTTTCCCTTCAATTGTAGCTATAATCTCTCTCTCTTTTCATTGATAAAGATATGGAATTACTCTTGAAACTCAACCCTGATTTGTGAAATGATAGTAATTGATTGCTATATTCCCTGCTTTAGCAGGGACTAATAAGATACATAAACACTAAACCTAAACTTATGTTAGGTATATATGTCATTATTATATAAATAAAACATTTGTACACATATGACCTTTTTATAAAGATGTTATCTATGTCGTAATGATGTTGATCCTCTACACATATGATCAACTTATTATGAAGATGTTGACCTTATTATAAATATGTAGGTCACTGTAAATAAACATATCATAATCGAAAGGAGTATCCAAAATATAAAAAATTGACAACTTTATGTTTCGTATGGTGTAGGTAAGACAATTACTTGCCAAGACAAGGATTTGTCACAATGAACGAAAATGACAGGAAGCTTGCTCGGTTAAGAGGGAAATTAGAGGCGAGGGGTGATGGAAAATGTTATTTCCCTTGCTATGATTGTAGAGTCTTGCAAATAGAAGACTTTTAATAACAACAACCCAAAAACATTGTAGGGAAAAGGGGCATGCTGAAGGGGGTTATGAATATCGTCCCTTGGTAAGAGGATTCAATAGTTATTGTATTCTCTGTAATAATCAGTATGTCATGAATTTTAGTAATATTTATTATCGGGATTTTTACATTTTCTATACACACTAACTTTTCTATGTTTTTTTTAAATATATAGACGATGCCCCCAAAGTGTCGACCTCCAAAGAGTTATTTGCCAAGTACTAGTAGAAATACTACTTTACATGGAGATGAACTTCGAGATCAGAATATTGAATCTGTTGATCAATTTATTAATGATGATATGGATGGAGATAACGTTAATGATTCAAATCAGGAATATGACATACATAGATTGATCCAAGACACATTTTCTCCAATGGATGAGGACAACTAGGATGATAGTCATGATGTTGATCCTCTACTCAAGAAGTCACATCAACCTCTTTATGAAGGCTCAACAACAAATATTTTATCTGCTATATTGTTGTTGGTGAACATGAAGGTTTTGAATGGTTTATCAAACACATGTCTCACACAGATACTAAGGTATTTAATTTGTTAATTATTTATGCCTGCATGTTCACAAATACTTAAAAGGTTCAA